>JARJDU010007673.1:0-30354 GCA_030264695.1 Lissagria laeviuscula
TGATCAATTCTTAATATAAACAATCTGATACAAACAAATAAGGATAATTTTAATTATCGTATGTAAATTAATATTTGGTAATCATTCACGACATGGTTCTAGCAATCTTATATTAAAAAATTGCAATCATTAATTATTCTACGGTTTATAGCTAAAATGTATGGTTATGATTAACCCCATGCTAGTTTTCTATTTATAAAAAAAAATAAAATATTTAGTTACCTGTAACTGTAATTAGATTTTCAAAATCTTGAATTTTGGCTGTTCACATTCACAAAATTAATAAAACTATTTAACAAAAATTGCAAATATAAATTAACAAACGCAATCAGAAACAACTGACTGCTGATTTTATATAGATCATATATACAAATAGAAACTGACAAGTAGAAAAGTGACATGTTGAATTAAAACAGCAATAAATTTAAATATTTGTATCCTTTGCATGTTATTAATTGTTTATTATATAAATATACGTGTTTATTAATTATTAATTTACTGGACCTTTGCATATATATCTCTTATTATTAAATGCCTGTTTTGATCATGTTCCAAATTTGTATGATCTTAGTGTTCAAATGATTCGGGTACACTCGACAAAGACCGTTATAGGAATGGTATATGGAGTCCGTTCCTTTCATTCTTGTATTTAGTTCGCCAAGACGTTAGTTCGGGAGCGGTCGTAGCCAGTAATTATCGATCGTGTAGGCTAATTGACCGCTTGGGTTCCCATTTTATAAAATTAGGAAGGACGCTACTGCAATATATGGGAACGCGTGCACACTAAATAACAAGCAAGTAAACTTGCAATAGTGATTTAGATTGTGTATCCACCAGGAACACGAGTTGTTCACGACTGATTTGTTCGTTTTGCTGGACGTGTGCGAACGACGAACACAAAGAAAAAAGGGATTACCAACGCCCGTCGTACAAGTAGGAATAAATGTATACTGGTGTTGGTGTTTTTATTGAGATAGTGCGCGAAGGGTAGAACGGAAGTAGCAGAACAGACGTGCTAATTCTCATGATTTTATCTCGAAAATAGTGTGCTTGAAGTCTAGATCTGGAGTTCCATTAAACAGACTGGCTGTTCTAGCCTTGGCTTACTGTCGAAACCACAAAAGAAGCAAACGTTAATTTGACAATCACATACACTTGGATTTTGGCATTTCCATCGTATATTATGAATAGCTGCGGACATTGCAGGCGTTTTTAACGCTTTCCTTCTTATTTCGAGAGACGATTTACAAGTGTTCGCGCTGGTGCAATATTTGATGGCTGTGGTCGGCCCAAGCCGCCACTCGAGGGGTGCGTCGTCGACGACGATGTCGGCCGTTTCGATGTCGTTGATGCAGGGAACGGCAGGACCGACTGTCGCCGCTGCGGGTGGTGGAAGTGTCGTTACTAACGGCGGCGCCGCCGGCGGTGGAGGAGCTCAACCCGGAGGTGGCGGAGGGTTGCACGCCGCCCAGCCGTATTACCACCCGCAGCATGCTGCTGCACCTGCTCATACCCAGGAGCAGGTGCAGCCAGATAGGCCTATTGGCTACGGCGCATTTGGAGTAGTTTGGTAAGTCTACACTAATTCTTTCCTATTGATTTTAATATTCATTTTTTGCTAAATTAAATTTATTGGACGGGTGGATATTTGCTACACCAATATTAGTTTATTAGTACAGTCGACCACCTGCCCTAAAATACTGACAGCTGTTTCTCGTAACCGTAAAGAATGCGCAGCCAGCCAGTTCTTCAGCGCTTTGACTGGGTTTCTGTCTCGGAAAGCTCGAAGCATCATCGTTCGTTGTGATATTAACCGAATCTTTGTGCTCCACATGTGTGGAGTCTGTTTCTACACGATGCACAAGGCTCAGAAAAGGTCTGGCATGGTGCATAAAAAGAACCGGTTGTTCGTGTACATGCATTTTTCAAATTTTCGTTGTTCTCAGCCGACTTCTTTCTTCCTTCAATGGGTTGGTTGCACGGTCGAAGTTCCCGGGTGAGAATTTGGAGCTTTACGTATATTCCTCTACCTATTCCTATTTTTCTAATGATCAGTAATATAGCTGCCTAATCGACCTACCTGCTCGCCAAATATCGAAAAGTTTTGGGCATCCCGAATACGCGTAGCTTAGGTATTGCACTGCACTTTAATCCTACAGTCAATGGGCGCATGTATATGTTCAGCTTTATAATACAATATGTATACCTGTGGTACATGAAAAGTTGGACTGGTTTTCTTGGAAAAGAGACAAACAACAAAACTGGTTGCATTGTAGGTATGGGTAGCTTTTCGGCCCTTTGTCGAAGGTCGTACTAAGGATCGTTCTAAGTAAAACTAATTCTAGCGGCAAGATCAAAATTTGCAAATTTACTTGCGTGCGTGCGATTTTTGGGTACATATTCATATTAAAGCGTACGATTACGATAATGTCTTTCATGTTTATTCTATTGTGTGTAACTACTGTTAGAAGTGACGAACAATCGCTTTTGTTTTGTGATTGTTGTCCGCGTTCTTACCATTGTATCATGATATAGGTGTTACAACACGATTCGCGTAGATTTTGCTACTGAACTAGTATGTAATAGTTTTTAGCCGCAGTCAATATTTTACAAAATTTTCCAATAATTACTGCTTTTTTGCACGCCTAAACTGTCCTCACAAATAAGCACAGCAGCGCTTTCAAAACAACGAACCTCCTATCTATTCTGTCAATTAATTATCCTACATATAAAATGAACCTAGTGCTTAGAGTTGCAGATGGCTGGATGCAAGCGGGGTATTAAAAGTCGTGGTGGCCCTTGTAGAGGGTGAGCTAGTCATATCAGAACTAGTTTGCTATTTCTCTCCATTTATGAAGGGAGAGGCGAGCTTTTGTAACGCACCCTTTGCAGTGGATTTCACTGCAGTACAGCGACTCACAAAACTGCCGAGATGAAACTGCGAATAAGAATCGCAATGGAACACATGCCCTTCTAGTCAGCTTCCCAGCTCCTGATAGGAGCGAGATTACCACAAAATATCGATATTTTTAGTTTCTTTCTCAACGTGATTTATAGACATACGTTCTTCCTAACTTAGGACACATTGTGTTTGTCAACTGCATTCAGAAATTACTTGATCTTAGATACAAGTAAATAGTAGAAAACGATTTCAAAAATTATTATATAGTAGTGGTACGTACGATCATTTTCTTGTTATTATGCCATATTTCTATATCCTAAATTGATGCAATTTTTTAAGAATTTGCAAATAGCTAAAATTGTACTGTTTGTGCCGCTAAGTAAATATAAAATGTTGAATGTTTCCGTTTAATGCGATTGCTCCACGACCTACTGACATCGTTTTCACTTATGTCACACGCATAAATGTATGCGTTTGTTCGCAGAGATTTCGACAAATAGGTAAAAATGGCAAACATACAATTTTGACGTTTAGTGGCCAAGAAGAGAGTAAATAATGCTTAGTAGAATAGTAATTTTAAAAGAAACCATTCATTGAACCATAAACATCATCTGCCTGCTAAAGTTTTGTTAATGATTCCATAGCAGGTACGCCTTCCTAAACAAGGTAGCATCCTCTATCGTCTACATAATAAGCACTTTCTTCTAATAAAATAATCACTTTTTTTTAAATTTGTTTTGATTTGTCTATTTATGCGATAGCAGCCTTCCTAGCTCAAAGTCATAAATGCTGAAAATAAACAACTTACAATAGTTAAAACATATTTGATATGTAAGAAATAGGATTCGTCTTAATAAATGTAAGAGCAATCAAGAGTTGGTAACAATTACTTCTCAAATGAACGTGTTTTTTACTGCACAGGAAAGAAAACTAAAATTTGGGGCCGTGACCGTACCGAAACGATAGCAACCGATGCACATCATCTTCTCAACGCACTAACGAATACTTGACGTAGTTTCTACGAGAAGAATAACGATACAAATGTCTCTTTTTAAAACTAGAATCGACATGCATGACATTAAAATATGTACATAGTTCCAATCCACGTTGTTCGAAAATCGGGTTCTTTATATGAAACGTGCGGCTCTTGCATATGATCAAGTTCTTCTTTGTGCGTATAAAAAAAAAGATATAACTAGAGGAAATGGTATACAACATCCCCTTGAAGCCTATTGTTTCATGGGCGAGCGATTATTTGCAAGCAAATTGCAAAACGGAAGTTTGCAGAATTATCACCACATAATGACCTGGTATGGCAAGTTAGGTATATCATATGCATCCATCTGAATCGGACATTCGAGGGTCGGCAGAGGAACAAGAACAAAGAAGTGTATAAAAACGGCCTTGAACCTACTTGGTACAACTCCACCTTGGCCATTTACCAAGTTCAACATCCTGACGTTGCCTCTCACATTGAAGCAAGTACGAGGAGCCTTGCAGAGTACAAAATGTACTGACCAAATATATACTGCGATATATTTATAATAATTATTTGGTATATTCACGTTTTCAAAAAAGCAGCGATTGGAGTTCATCTAAAAATATCTCAATTTCAAGTGATGGCATTGAAAATGCAAGCGATATTTCAAAACTCTCACGTTTATGAACGAGAATAGTAGCCTATAGTGGAAATCCAGCAAGTGCGTTCAATGTTCTATTTATAATTTGAAAAGTTACTGACCTCCAATGCTGATGAGACAGACTTGATAACGCTGTGTAACGTTTTGTTCTTGCATGTAATTAATCGTTTGTTTATTTGTTGTTTCCAGGGCTGTTACCGATCCTCGAGATGGACGTCGAGTAGCCCTTAAGAAACTTCCGCATGTTTTTCAATCGCTCGTATCGTCCAAACGCGTCTTTCGCGAATTGAAAATGCTGTGTTTCTTCAAACACGAGAACGTAAGTAGTGATTATTAATTAATTTTATCAAGTTATTGTTACGGTAAAATAATTTTCAGGTGCTCTCAGCTTTAGATATACTGCAACCGCCACATTTAGACTTCTTCCAGGAAATGTATCCTTTGTAACGATTCATGTTATCTGCATGTGAAGTGAATGTTAAGCATGACTGTCGCGAAATTCGAGCAATGATTTTGTTACTTTATCGGCGCGTCATCTGATTAATTGAATTGATGATAGTGTCGCAATTATTGAGACTGACACCAGCTAATATGGTGATCCTAATTGTAAATTAAAAAAAAAAAAAACTAAAACTTGTCATGCTCGCGATTGAATGTATGTAATCATTCATAGGTCCTACTGGAAGTATTGAAGCAGCAGAGACGTCCTTGACGCTTGGATTCTCTGCGTTCTTATACGGGGGAAAGGCGTTGACCGGTAAACCACTGACCCTGAATGTGCGTGCGATGCACCTGGAGAAAATCTTCTATTCTAGAAATGTCATAATTTCCTTAACTAGTTACAACCACAGATACGTGATTACCGAGCTGCTGCAAAGCGACCTTCATAAGATCATCGTGTCCCATCAACCACTCTCCTCCGATCACATCAAAGTGTTCATGTATCAAATACTAAGGGGTCTTAAGTATCTGCACTCAGCCCGAATATTGCATCGTGACATTAAGCCGGGCAATTTACTCGTCAATAGCAACTGTGTTCTAAAGGTGAGGCAATTACCGACAATTCTGCCGGATATTGTAAATACAACGAGTTCAAATGTTTCAGATTTGTGATTTTGGATTAGCACGCGTGGAAGAGCCAGATTCCAGTAAACACATGACGCAGGAGGTCGTCACACAGTACTATCGCGCACCAGAAATTCTAATGGGTGCGCGCCATTACACGGCTGCTGTGGATGTTTGGTCTGTGGGATGCATCTTCGGGGAACTACTCGGCCGACGCATCCTTTTTCAAGCGCATAACCCGATTCAACAGCTGGAACTTATCACCGAACTCCTGGGTACACCCTCAATGGATGACATGCGATACGCTTGCGATGGTGCGAAATCGCATATGCTTAATCGGGTGCCTAAACCACCATCGTTGACTGCGTTATACACGTTGAGTAGTCAAGCCACCCCCGAGGTGGTGCACCTACTCTGTCAGATGCTCGTCTTCCACCCTGATAAACGCATCAGTGTCGTAGATGCTTTGGCCCACCCATATTTGGATGAAGGTCGTCTGCGTTATCATTCGTGCATGTGCAAATGCTGCTACACTACCAACAGCGGCATGAGACAGTATACTGCCGAATTTGAGACGACGGCACCGCAACCGTTCGACGATCGATGGGAGCGCAAATTGACGTCCGTGCGACAGGTCAAAGGTACACCTAATCAAATCTAGATAATTGCAGATCGCTTTCAATTTCAGTAGTTCAGATCGAACTAATTATACTGAACGTATTATACATCCTTTTCTTCTATTTCTTTCGCGTTACTATGATGTCTTGGTTACAGAGGAAATGCACAAGTTCATCGCGGAACAGTTGAATACGAGCCGGGTGCCTCTATGCATCAATCCACAGTCTGCGGCGTTTAAGAGTTTCGCCAGGTAAGAATGAATGCGTGGCGGCGCAGAGGCGGCTCACGCAGACACACCGCCCGCCGCTCGCCCAGTCCCAGTATCGAACTACTTTCTACTACTAGTGTACTACTACTACTACCTACTACTACTACAAACGACAAAACAGCGGCCAGCGCAGCGCGCCATTGCATACTATAGGTGAACAAAACGCTTTCTACATTTGGTGTACGAATGTTTGCCTCATTGTTTATTTTCATGAGATATATGTATAATTAACAGTGGTGTTTCGCAATATCGATTAAAAAAACACTGAAGGCTTATATAACGTATTATACATGCACTCACTTCAGATTTAGGATGTACGCGTACACCAAATGCTGAGAGTGTTTTTTTTTGATTTTTAATTATTTATATCTATATTATATATAAATATACTATTCGACGTTTTTTAACATAATGTCATATCATTTTTAATTCATCTCAATTTTCATTGTCACTACTAATCTATCTTCACTGAAAGACACCTATTTTCAAAAAAGAAATTCAAAATTTAAAATGATACATTTCAAGAATTTAATTTCCGTGCTGGCGCAAGCGACTGTCGTTTTTTGATTATTTCTTATTTATTGCAAACTATTATTACTATTTTCTATTAGAAATTGCTACCAACCATTCTAATTTGTCGTTTTTTTTTTGCTATAATTTCTATCTATATTATCGAATACTACTAAGTTTTGTACATTTTCTGTAGTCTAGTAATAACTCAATTTTACTTTATTACTAATTGTAATAATAGTTTGGATCTTGTTTGCTATTTCGGACGTAAATTGTGCATGCAGAAAAAGTTTCTTAAAAAAATATATATTATAGGTGTTTCTTTCATATGTTGATAGTTTTGTGCATCCTTGCTTTTTATGTCTTATTAGTGCATGCAATTCGAACCAATATTATTAACATTAGAGTTTGATAAACGGGGCTCAAAGTAAGATGATGGATGGTTGGTTGTTGGTTTGCAATTTTATTCAAATGTGATAATTGAAATGAAAACAAAATGTGTATACGGATCGCAGGAATTCAAAAGAGCACAACAAACAGTGCACACCTTTCAAGAAGACTCTAGAAATCTTGCTATCACCCGTCATCTTTCTATGTGCTGCGTGACACACCAAACCAACCCAATTTTGAAAACACGCAAATCATGCAAAAATGAATAAAAATGCTACGCGCGAACAACACCGCCCCGCCCGTCTTCTAATTCATTGCCGCCCGCTTGTGTAAATGTGTTTCATTAGGTTAGTGCATATTGTTTTTATTTTAATTCGATTACTAACTAAATATTGCATTCGGAATGGTAACTGGAAATGACGAAAAGTTCATTTTGAGCTGCCATATACGAATGGTTGTTTAATGTTTTCGATAATAACACTAATAATATTTTTAATATTAACAATTCAATTGTGCTAAGCATGCACTTAATCGAGTCGTTATTATAATAAATTAATTCAGTGGCTTAGCGATGAGGAAGAAGGGCATGATGAGAGTCAACATGTCCCGGCCGCCAAATATGTCAGGCATAAAATTAATGAATACTCCAATCGCTAGGCCACTTGACTTATGGCTTTTATATTTGGATTGTTTTCATTACATAGAAATGTGTTTCAATTGTGTTTTTCTTAATTGTTGCAGTTCTACGGTGGCGCATCCTAGTGAACATCCTCCATCACCGCACAAATGGGACTGACCAAAGTGCCGATGGTCGATCGTGCAAGGGCCATAACTAATAAAATAGTAAATTAATGACTAGGCTAAATAGATTTCGAGATTTGAAGCGCCGCTCCGCAAAGAAACCTCGTGTGCGCGACTTCAGCTTGAAAATAATGACACCAAAAACTAAATGGATACATGAACTTCAACGTTTCATATTTATTATTTGCAAGGAATCACAATGCATTACAAGTAAGAACTTACTTGTAGTTCCTATGATTACTATTTAACCAAGTATAAACTGTTTAATTCAGGGATTTATGTAATGTTAATATCTAGTATTTGTTCTTTTATGCAGTGACCTTACAAAAGGGTGAAACAACGTCTAGAAATATTCATACTTGTGTATTGTTATATACGCTGCGCATTTAAAACGCGATTTAGAAAATTTCTCATGTGATTTGCGCAATTTTTAAATAAGTATTTGTGTGCGCGTGCATTTGTATTTTTTAAACTTAAAAACAAATAATATTCTATTGTTTTAATTTGCGCTTAAATATAGGACGAATAATGAAAACTTATTGGTGACTGATTGGTGTAACTTGTACATATTTTAGCATTCTAAGCAAAGACAAGAATGAGAAACCGATTTAAAAGAGTAAATCACTGCCTTTTCTAAGAGACAAAATTATATATAGATATAAAAAACACTTATGTGCATGGAGATATATTTTAAACGATAATCTATCAATTGAGGTATTTGCGAAAATTAATTAATAATTAAAGACTGCATTCTTCTTATATTCTTTAGTAATACGAATCTTTTTAGTAGAGAAATAATACCGAGGAAAATTGTGAATATTTTGTAGATCTAATCATTCAACGGATTCCTTTATATATATATTATATATAATTGTGATATAATATTAGTAATGCGCCTCCCCAATGATATCTCGTTTGCAAAATGCGAGTGCAAACATTTTTAGATGATAGGCTGTAAATAGTATAATATGTAAGAATAAACTATTATTGTAAGGCAGGAAGTAGTATTAAGATGACGAAATACAACATTTAATTTAAGACTGTATAGAATGATGATGACCAGGAGAATGGCATTGGAAGGTAAAGTGCTTAGAATATATTGTAACATTTTAGTATTACTTTTGAAAAGAGAATATGAATAAAAATTAAACAACAAACCACAAGTCCATTAAATATAAATTGGAGTCTTTATAACATTTGAAATTGCCAATTCCGTTTTGTTATGGACCCGCTCATATTTTCTTTTTGCCTCTGGCATTAAAATCGCCACTTCAACCTGACAAAGATGTAAATATGTACCACTACAATACTGTGTTTACAAATGTGTTTTCCTTTTGCAAATGAAAAATCATCTTGAATTTGGCAAATTGTAATAAAACAAATCCAAATAAGTGTTCAAAATGGCCACCAATATAATTTTAATTTGATATTGCATCAAATCAAAGAGTTAAAATAAATTTAAACTTGAGACAACAGTTTATTTGACACAATCATTTTCTTCATGTAGTAGACTCAATAAAATATTCAATAAATCGGCATTATAATTAGCTAGGGAAAAGAGTGAAAAAGAAATATTAATGAACATATTCTGTGTTGTTGCATTATGAATCCATTGAAATGCAATTTTCTCCTTAGATATATCAAGTTTTCCTTGAAAATAATATGTTGCAATAGTAATGAGTTGTTCTTCCAACATAAAAGGAAAATATTTAAGAAACAATTGCTTTTCTACTTTATCCTTTAGAAAAAGCCATCTTAAAACTTCCATTTCACATTTCATGAGTGAATCATATTTTCTGTACTGATCAAATACATTATTCCAGTCGAAAAACGTGTTTTCCTTCAGATTGATTAAGGCTTTCAAGAATACAGCATTCGAAATTCTTTTCTTTTTGGAATCTGAAGGTTCATTTTTCCCAATTTCATGAAATTGAAATGGTAAAGGTGTGGCAGGCATCAATGGTTTTTGAGGTAGAAAGTCAGATGAAAACGATTTCAAAGTGTGAATATCAATAGCATCTAGAAATTAAAAAATGTTAAAATTCATATATACAATACAGTTCATATTATACCTCTATGTTGTTGAATATCCAACTGATTCGTATGTCCTTTTACTCTTGATATAATGAGTGGCCTTGATTTAGTTTTCTTTCTTCCAATTGTTAGATGTGAAAGGTATATTGGCAGATTTATCGATTTCTTCGCGCATTGTGATCTGATATGCTGATTTGATACTTTTTTAACGCAATTCTGTAAAACCACAAAAATATTAATTATATCCCAAATACGTTTACTCTAATGACTTACTATATATACATTCACTTCAGTTTTTTTTTGATTCATGCCTTTACATATTTGCCTTGTTAATTTTGTACAAAAATGATTGATATCTTCTCCAATTTTTGTTGATGACAATTCATTTGATATAGACATTTTATCTTAATTATATAAATGAATATATTGTATTTTAACTCTGCGAAACTGTAAATCAAATAGTGTGAGATTAATAGGTTATAACAGTTAGAAATTTTGAATTTTATGTTGACTACCACCTAGTGGCTAAAATCGGAAACTCTTCAAAACGTATTGAAATCCTTGATTCGAAATTCAAAACACACTTTCAAATTATTGGAAGTTTTAAATTATATATCATCTATACATACATAAATATAATGAATTATCTACCCTATTCTAGTATAAATGATAAGTAAAATCTAAAATAAATGTGAATAAATTTAGGTTTCCGGATTATTAATATTAAAAGAATTATGATTCAAAGTCATCCAAATAGCTCCCGTTAACATGTCCATTCATTGTCGGAGATGGCTCAAATCTCGTTTTCCTTGGATCTTCGTTGCGAAAGACTACTGTTTTCCGTTTCATCATGGCTTGTACATTAACTCCTGTTGTTTTCCTCTTTCGATATGCCGTCGAATCCTTCGGATTTACGGCTTTTTCATAAGATGCTTTGTAAGCATCTAAAAGTGTTGCCTTTGCATTACGCAATCTCTTTTGTAAGCGTTGATTGTTTAAAATAGTTTTACGGTGTCCCTGGCGTCCACTTACAGCTGCATCATCATCATCATCATCTTCTGGTTTCAACCGTTGCATATCTTTAATAGTATTTATCCATCGCTGCCCTTTACGAACTTTGTCTTCGTGCATGTCAGATGGCTAAAAAACAAATTAACATTGCATGATTTTCTAATACAAAAAAAAAAATACTAACTGTCGCACGGAGCATATTAAGGCTGAATTCCATATTAGCAAGAATTTGGCACATGGTTTCAAAGCGATGCTGCATCATGGCCACAAATTGTACAACCATTAGAATACCAAAAAATATAAGAAACACAAACCCGATTGGTTCCAGCTCTAGATATTCTTTGACCATAATAATCTCATGTGAATTGGCATTGTAAGTAAAATTTGTCTTCACATTAAAAGGCCAGTTAATATGTAGCAGATCTTTTTTTAATGTAAGAAGAAAAACAACCAAGACAAAGAGGGCATTGATCATAAAGAAAGCCCCAACTGATTTATCACGCAGATCCGCAAGATCTTTCTTGATTTGTTGCTTCTCCCTAGACCCGTCGGGAAGGGCGTCTGGCTTTAGATATTTTTCTACAAGTTCCTTCCAAAAGGTAATCTCGTCTTCACTGAGCGTATCTGTCTCGCATCGCTTTATACGTTCACCTTCATCCATCCACCAGTTTAATTCTTCATACTCCTCTGCCGCAACGCTGTTAATTGACGATTTATCTTCTTCAGGAGTGGATGGTGTGGCATTGAAGGACGGTTGTTCTGCGATTGGCAATTCCTTTTCTTTCTTTTCTATCATTCCCAGACGAGCCTGAATCTCTTCCAGAGTTGCTTGAACTTGAACCAGACGTTGTTCTTCCGGTGAAGATGGTGTAGTGCACAATAAACATTTGAATAATGTAGCAATTGAGAATATTACGCCGCCGCTATTGTCGTTGCCACTATTCAAGAAATTCCAGCTTCGGTTGCTTTTCGCCTTCGTAGTTTCTTTGACATTTGATGCATCCTTCTCTTTGTCTGCGACAATTACCGTCTCGCGCGTCCCCCATGAGATGTTGTTCATATTGAAAACCGAATAAATAACTAGAAGAAGATACATGCTAGGAACTGTCACATAGTAAATGACGCCGTATCCGAGACATCCGAATTCTTTGGGATGCAATAGCGCTGTTACGATAAATTCTCCAGCAATTAGGAAAAAGAATAAAGACGATGGAGACATGAGACCGTCTTGTTGGATTTGCATGAGTACTCCGACCAGAACCGCCATCATCACCAATCCATAAATTGCGCTTAGTAGACCCGCAAAGAACAACTGCAAATATAAATGTGCGTTAGAACAGGAGGAGTAAACGGTGTTGTTGATGATGCCAAGCTTCATACCTGAATATCTGATTGTGAAAAGAGCTTGCAAACAGTCATAAAGATAAGAACTGGTACAGCATTCCAAAGAAAGCTGCTCCATTGATCCATTTGAAATGCAGCAACAAATGCACCGACTAACATAAGAAATATTGTGCCTGGGCCCAGAACGGTGCCTATCATCATCACCCCTTGGTAAACAATGTACAGCATAGAAATGTTGTCATTCGTATGAGTGATATGTTTGTAATCAGTAAGCAGGTCCATTATGTTGGCAGTGGTGGATGGCATCCACCGGCGGCGCTGATTGTAAAATTCGTTAAATCCCTCTGGACAATGAGTGTAGGCATCAGATGCAGCCGAGTATTCTACCCGAAAGCCACGTTGCAGCAACAAAGTGCAGAGCCATCGATCCTCGCCCTGATCATATTGTACGAAATGGCGCGCCTGAGATGATTCCTGTGTATATCGTTTCATCACGTTATCCTCCATGAGCGCACTACCACGAAACAGAGAAAAACAACCTGGACTGCAGAGTACACAACCGATTACGTGCTCGGTCGCTTTTTGTAGCCAGTGACCAATAGCATATTCAAAGATTTGATACCAAACCATCGGCCCCGAACCAATAGGATGAATACGGCCGCAAGCAGCGCCGACTGCCTTACTTTTCTTCATCAGATCAACGAGCAAAAGTACTGCATTGGGTTGGAAATCAATATCGCCATCAAGAGCCAAAATATATGTATTTTCAGAGCGCACTTCTTTGTCCTCCTGAGTAAAATTGCCACTCATTAAGCGATATCCAAGAAGGTAATACATGTACATGACTTGGGACCAGCGCTTCTTCGCACGAATTTTTTTCTTATCCTTAAGATGTGCTACGAGTCTAGATCCACCGGGCAACTGCCAGACGAGGCGACCCCCATAAGGCGTAGACAATTTGACGGGACCAGGCCATTGCACGTCCACTTCGTGCACATCTCGCCTCGCCTCGTCCATAGCCACGATAAGCGTGTTTACATAATCGTTCAGATAAGGTTCTGGGCTATTACTGTATCGGATAAATGCATCGTCAAAGAAAACGTGTGTTTCGAGCTCAAAATAATCTTTTTCGATGCAAAATTCTACGCTGGCAATTTTCCGCGCGCATTGATCAGCGTCAAGATGCAAGATGGATTTAAGGAATGCCATCATCTCGTCCTTTGTTTCATGCCACATAGTACCGCACGCGTAGATACGAGTGGTGTTGGCTGGACCGCCTTCTAAATCTTCTGCATAACTTCGTTTCTTCGCGCGAAACGATACGTCCACATTTGCATCTCTGTCAAGTGCGGCAGCAGTATCTATGGCAAATACCTCCTTGCGTCGATTCATGGCAATATCTTGATCTATTATAAATGGCTCGTACATTGGTCGCATGTAAAGACGTTCAGTGCGTGCTAAGCGCTCGTTGGATGGTGTCCAAATATGTCGCGTAATCCACGCTTGTGACAGCAACCATAGTAGCCAAATCCAAGAAAACTCCTCCACAACAAACTCCTCTAGGTAGTATAAAGGCGGAATATCGAAAAATAGATATGTTGGTATCGTTCCTGAGTACTCACATTCGTTGCGTGCATATGACCCACACATTACTACAAGAATGGCAATTGCTAAAGGCATCGTTAAACTAATCGGAAACGCATAACTGAAGCCTTGTATTAAAATTTTGCACGCAAATTTACCAAAAATGTAGCATACGTAGGTTGAAAGTACGTTGATAAGAAAAACGTAAATTGGCGTCCATTTGTCAGAATCGATGGAGGGGCCAAGCCCGGTTGCTATTAGGTCTTCTACGTTCGGAATGTTACTAGTTATTACAGGAGCTATCTCAGTGATAACAATTGGATGACTATTCATAGAGATTTTATAATAACTAAATATCACATTGACGTTGCCATCTTTGATTAGAAATATTGCTAGCATGCTAGCCATAAAAACTGCTATCTTCCATAGTGATACGAAGGCGTAGATAAAGTACCGAGAGTTTGTGAAGAATATGCGCTGACGTATGAAAGCCATCCGAAAGCTATCTCTTCTTTCCGACTGCATGAAATCTGCCTCTTTCACCAAATGGCCCCATTTGAAGAAATTTTCCCAATAACCAGCGGAGATGAATATTACTGCTATGGGAATTGTATACAATTCCGGTTTACTTTCTACCAGCGGCCATACGAATAATGCAGTTGCTTGGCAGGAAGTGGCGAGGACGTCCAGAGAGAATTTAAAAGTGGTTGTGGTACCACATTGGCGACCCATTAGTACGCTTATCAGAGCGGGAATGAAACACACACCATTCATTAGCATCGCTCCTTTGATGACATCCATTTCAGGCAGGATACAAAAAACTAGAATTGCGCTGCCAATGGGAGGTAAAGACTCTGTACCCATTACAACTAAGAAATCCAGGAAGCTTGGTTTTGTATACTTCTTGAACATACATATACGCGCTGAGCGTATAAATGTTCCAAGTTGAGGCACGCAGTACGCATAGAATATCATCCAGATCCAGACAACACGTTCCGATGTGGGTAATCGCACAACGAATTCTCTATTCGGATCTAGATCAGCGTTGCAATAAGGTTTCGTATCATTGTGTGATAGTTGCGACGTCATGAAAAGTAGAGAGCCTTTCGAAATAATTGCAGCACCTAATACAATTGTAAAAGTGACTACAAAAGCAGCCATATGGAGAACCTTCAATGATACATTGTACAGTTTCGATTCCACCATAGAATCTGCGATAACTTCGCGAGGCGAGTCTGGAAATTGATCCCATTTCTTGTCTTGCTGAGATGGTCTAAAAATAAGCAAAACTGTAGATTATTTAAAATTAAAATAATTTAACTTACATGAATGAGCGGCGCTCATCATCTTCATCGTAATCCATTACCATTTACCTCAATTATGAACATATACGAATTTACTCCAGGCTCGAAATAACCAGCTAGCAATTTGGAATTGCTTATAATGGGCTGATATCAATACTGCGATAAGATATAATCGGATTAATTGTATAACGAAATCTTTTATTTTTTATAGACGTTTCAAATACATTTACTATCATTCGAACAAAATGCACATATTATAATTATGAGCAACAAAATCAAATGTTCACCTGTGGATTTAAATTGATAAGTTGTTCGACGGATGGACGCGCACGTGCGTCATACTGTAAACATAAACGAATAGTTCTTATAATACCTGTAGAAACCCATTTCGCAGAAGGGTAATTAATCGTATGATGTGGGTCCATTATTGCAACAAATCTTGCATGGGCATGTTTAATATGAGCAAATGGAGTTCTCTTGTAGACCAACTCATATAACATACAACCAAGCGACCATACATCAGACTTATAGCCTACTTTATACTTTGGACGGCCGGTGGGACTGTGTATAGCGGCGCTTTTGTCCTGACACAACGCTTCTGGACTAATATATCCAAATGTCCCATGTGCGACAGTCTTCATGATGCTCGTAACATCTTGTTGGACGCAACTTGATATACCAAAATCAATCAGTTTGAGTCTATCTTGAATTTCAATAAAATTTTCAGGTTTAAGATCTGAATGAATCACGCCTTTCGAATGCATTTGCTGCACCGCGTGTAACATTTGCATCCAATAGTAATTTATCATAAAAGCAGGAAGATGGTCTACGTTGCGGCAATATCCTCGTAATATTTGTGAAAAATCCCGTCCACCTTTCTCCAGTACCACATATAATTTTGTATCATTAACTAATTCACTGCAAAGTATAGAAAACTTATCAATTTAATCAAATAAGGTGGATGACACATTTGGTTCATAAGATAAGATAATCTATAAAATCTTTTGTATGCTTAGTAAGGAATTTGTAGATAATCCACTTGTAATCTAATCATTTCAGTTTAAATTTAATAAACTGTATAAACAAATTTAAATTAAGACTATAATAGAAAATACTTACTACTGATATAGTTTTATGATTCGATCACAACCTTGTAGCTGCTTTAATGCTTTTACTTCATTAATAAATGTTTCAGTTTCATTTTGGCTTATATCAACACATTTTATAGCAACTTCTTCTTTAGTCTTGGGATTATAACAATGATATACCTTTGAGCTGCCACCCTTGCCTAACATTTTTAACACCAAATATATTGTGTGCTTTACAGTGATGCAATCAAATACTTGTTTGACGAAAAGGTCTGTTATAGGTTGCAAGACAATATTATCTTCATTTTCAAAATTGTCATCAACTTCAATAATATCGTTAGTAGCACTTGTTAGTGCAGCATTTCGGCGCCGCTGTTCTTCACGTATCTGTTCATACTCACGACTGGTATCATGATACAAATCTTCCATAATAGACCAATCAAATCTGAAGAAAGGCAATTTAATGATTGATATATTAATGATTAATATGGCATAATATACAAACTTACGTTGTAATTTCAGAGGCACTTGTACTGCTTCCATCGCTAACATTCTTTCCATATTTCGTATTAGATTCGTTCTTTTCCATTTTACCAAAGTTTGTTTTACAATCTTATGCTTTGAAATTTAACGGACATGCTTGGCGATCTGCGTAACCTGGAAACTTTGACAGATTGCAAATTCAAAAATATTTCGACAGAGGTCGCAGCAAAGTCGTTTATTTACATTGCCCGCTATACGACATGGCTGTTCACTTACAAAAATGGCGAATATGCGTGACAGTGATACGTCTTTGTGGCTACACAATAAGTTAGGAATTTCGAATGATTCTTGGACGGGTGGTTCGATTTGTTCCCAGCTCAATGGAGAAGTACTGCGTAATATTAAAGAATGTTTTCCTGATCTACAAACCCAGGTGAAACTCAAGCTGCTACTAAGCTTCTTTCACATACCTCGTAAAAACATAGATGAAGTAAGTACTAAATATTTGTAATGTACTACCTATTTATATATATATATTTATATTTTAGTGGCGAATTGATTTGGAGCAAATATTGGAAGTTGCAGTTGGTGATTCTGACTTATGGGTTTCAATGATTGCTGAAGCTCTTAAAACATATCCAGCCACTGGCTCTTTAAACACAGAAATCTCAGATCTGGATGAAGTTCGTCCAATATTTACAAATCTTGTGAATGATCTAAGGCAGTTAGTGAGAAAACAAGCTGAGCAAGTCATGCTTCCAATGGAGTGTCATTATTTGAACAAACATGCCCTCACATCAGTTGTATGTACACATGGAATTTAATAGAATGAATCTAGAATAATAAATTATTTCCAGGTTGGACAGCAGCCACAGCCTACAAAACATTTTATATTAAAGAAGAAACCAAAGTCTTCATTATTACGAACAGATTTGCTACAGAAATCCACAGATGCTGCATCAAATTTAAAGAAGGCATCTGCGCCCGTTATACCCGTTAGATCACGAGGAATGCCAAGGAAAATGACTGATACTAGTAAGTTATATATCTCAAAATGATTTGAAGTTATTAATAATTTCTATTTTAGCTCCATTAAAAGGTATACCTAGTAGACTTCCGGGATCTAATTTTCGTAGTGGAGTTTTGGGTACAAGCAATAACCGGCCACCAATTCCACGGCTGGCAGCCGGCCGTAAAGAAGGTGGTGTAAAACTTTTAGATATTGCTGATCAACCATTAGGCTATGCTGCAGCTAAGAAACGAAAACGAATGCAAGAATTAGAAGAAAACGCCGCTAAGAAGACCGATGTGCCTGCAATTTTATCACCTGCGACCACACCTTCTACACCGGACTATGCAGCGGGTCTTGCAACACCTACGTACATGCCAGCAACTCCACAACCAACACCGACTGTTTCCACCCCAATCACATCTACAATATCGCCAGTGCCTGTTGTTACTACAACGCCAAATCCATCAACACCGACGACTCCAAAGTCACCAACACCGCCGCCGCCTCCAAATCTATTGAGCCCAGTTGTCAAAAGCATGTCCCCAAAAGCCTCATCTGCTTCGGCCTCACCTATTGTTATCGCTCAGAAATCTGTGCAACAGGTCGCACAGATTCGAATTCAACCGCAACCTGCTGCTAATTCATTACGCCGTGCTTTGGCTCTAACTAGGGAACAAATGCTTGAGGCACAAGACATGTTCCGTACTGCAAACAAGGTGACACGTCCAGAAAAGGCATTAATATTAGGTTTCATGGCTGGTTCACGCGATAATCCTTGTCCACATCTGGGCAACGTCGTTACGATTAAGTTGTCTGAAGATCAGGAGAATGTTCAACAGCCCGACGAGACTTATTTGACTATGGTGGTGGAGACGCATTTCCAAATGAATTATAACAATGGTGAATGGAAAAGAATTAAGAAGTACAGACGGCTTGATAATATTGTAGATCAATTGCCTAGCAATACACAGACCGCGGCTTTGGTATGATAGTGGACTTTACATTGAGCGACTCCTCGACAATGAATTTCATTCTGGCAGTGGAATATTCTTCTTCTTTTTTAATGAACCTTTAATTTTCAGCGCTAACTAGAATTACCTGGAGGCTGTATCATTGTACACAATAAAGCAGCAATGCAATGTTTGTATTATACAAATTTATATAATATTTCTTGGAAATAAACCTAACAAAATAATAAGTATCCCAAATTGTTGTTATTTACAATTTGCTAATCATGCTTTAGGGCACCAACTTCATTCTCAAGAATTTCTTGTATGCCCTCTGGAATTCTTCCTTCATCCAGTTCCTTGGACCATTGATAGCACTAAAAATAAGCAAATTATGAAGCTGATACAATAAGAGAAGAGAATACAATCATGGAAGTTCGACATCTACCTTATCAAGTTCCCTACGTAATGCAAAAACTGCCTTTTCTCGATCAGACACAAGATCTTCGAGATATTGATAGCGCAATTTCTTACGCGCTCTACATTCACGAGCGCTTTGGCGACTTCGTTCTGGTAATAAAATATAATTAAATAATAATAGCCGAATGAATTTCGGAATTACATGCCTAATTTGGCTTTCATGTCTACTTTTTCAGTGCTCTTTCGTCCTGGTTTTCGTCCTCGTTTGCCGCTTTCTTTACGATGAGGACCCTCCTAAAACAGATCGACAATATTAAATGATGTTCCAAGATTGCATTGCCTTAAAATTCACTTACTCCTACCTAATAAACTCAACCCTACTAAAAATGCAATTAATTTTCATATGCAATTGAAATGTACAAATTAACTATACATAGCACTACTGACTGCTATATGGAATACATGAACATTATTTATTAAGAAATTTGCGCTGCGCAAGTAATAATCTATGCTAAACTATTAGATTGTTTATGAAAAAGCTAATTTTCTTTTATGGTATTGACAACCCGATAATTTGTAAGAAGCAATTGCATTAGAACAATTATTTGCGCAGTTTGCAATAACGTAAGTATATACTTATACGACTAATATATATATATATATATATATATATATATATATATATTTTGTAGTGAGTAATAAAACAATTTCTGATCATGTTTAATCTTACTGTCATTCACATATATGACGCATTGGTTTAAAATCTATTGTTTGCACAGAGGAGAAATATCAGCGTTACAACTTTCCAATTTATTGACTAATTTTCTTAATGTAATGTTCTACAATTTTAATTATGCATTTGAAATTATGCTAGGATATTACAACTTTTTATTTTGCAACACTGTGGCAGGACGTGAATATGACGCATGCGTATAATGCATTTTACCCAAACCTGTGCCCCTCAATCTAATTAAATCATAATAGACTAAAAACGATTAAGATTTCACCATTAAATTAATTACATATAATTTGAATTAAATAATCTCTAGTGTGAAACACTTACGTTGAGGTTTGTCCCGTCTAGGGCAACCATTTCCTGATACTCCATTCTGTCGTATGGAATAACCTAGATTATGTCGAAAATACTATTTATAATCATCAATCGAAAAGGAAATTGCAAGCAATTTAACACTTTACCTTATAGTCGTAAGGACTGTTTTATTTCTATTAAGATATTTAGGAAAATATGGATCTATTCACTCTCCAAGCAGATCTACAGTCACACTGTTTACAAACACGAGCTAGCTTGGCACGAACGAGCACGCGTACATCGTTCAAGGCCGTCAGCACGATGTGCTACATAGAGTTAAATGGAAGACAAGAAATATTGATGTCTCATTAATTGTTCATTAGGCAGGCATGTTTATATCAGTTAAATGCATAGTTGCATATATTATCTGTGCTTTTATTTTAACCTATGTATAATATAGTCCTCCCAAATAAAATCACTTCTAAGCACAATTATAAAGTAATGCATAATTGGCACATTCCTTTACAACACACAATTTAATATAAATATATCTAATTTTACTAAGGCCACATTTGGTCATATTTAGGAATGTCAGTAGGCTACTCCTTGCTCTGATCTGATACAAATAGATACTAATAGAACATGTGAATCAAAGCTTATCTAAATGGTAGTGAATTTGAACAATCTTAATATGCTTAAATTGTTGAATATATTACTGATAAGGTGTCCTTGGATTGACACTGATCATTTCACTAGTGCTAAAACAAAAATAATAATAACATAGTTGTATAGTTCATTAATGAATAATTGTGAAATGCATTCTATCTATTCAACTTTATTATCTAGGGCATAAGTGACAGACCTTTTGCCATACTTGATGTGTATAAAGAGAAGCGAAATTCCAAGAAGTAGACAGACACATCCGACTACAATATACGCAATGCCCAAAAACGGATTTTTACCGCCGAGCAGGGACGTAGTGCTTAAAATCATGCGTTTCGACCCATCAAATGCGCTCACATCGTATGCTAAAAGAAATATTATATGGTAATAATATTGTTATCTATAAAAATATTATCTATTACAATAATTAACAATCAACTCATAATCTCCTTTTAATAGACCATCGCCATAAGTTACTTGAGAATGATCGACACGACGATATAACTTTCTAAATGTCGGTAATGCCGCTGTGCGCATCCAAACGATAAGATCCTCATTCTGAAAGCCATTATTGTTAGTGTCGTCCATATCCAACTGCCACACTTCCTTCTTCCAGGCTTTGGGTTTAGAAAAATTCTTAAAAGCATCAGCTAAATTGCCTGGTGGGTTTCTGAACTTAATATTTTTATCTGACTCCCATGCTATACCAGTTTTCAGCAATGGGACCCATGGATGATCTCCTGTCTTGGAATCTTTAATATTTAAATTCTTTATACCAAGCTCATCACTGAAAAGTGAATTTGCAATAGCACCACATGGTGCAATTGGCCTTTTCTGATCATCATATGCAAATGGTTGGCAATCAGATGAGGGAAATGGATCCAACCTTCCAAGCAATTGATTATCATCACGTGATTTCACATATCTTCTATGATTTTGGTAATAATTGCTTAAGCCATAATACATGTACACTTTCCCTTTAAAATCAGTATCTAAGCTAAAGGCTATATTGCATGTACATTTATCATCATGTTCTTTGATATAGTCACTGCATTTAACATCTGATGCCATTGGAAAACCATCAGTTTGACGAACATTTTGCTTGCAGAATGTATAATCAATAATTATCTCTTTGACTTCATCAGAAAAGAAAAGCAGTGCTATGCCTACTGGTATAAAAGCTACACCAATGACAAAAAAAGCAGGTAGCACTGTACCAGCAGTAAGAATTGGCTGCCATGCAGGTAGCTTCTGTTGCTTAAATGCTGAATCTACAACAAACTCAATTAAAGAAAATATTATACTATATGTTTAATGCTATTGTGAATAAAATAATCAATAACAGAACAGCCACTCAAATCTTTTAATTTACAAAGTAGTTTACCAGATGGTTTCTTTGACTGCATAGTATTTGAATCGTTATGGTCTTGAGCCATAATATACGGCTGAAAATTGATTGCCACTAGCAATAATTTTAAAGTTTATTAACTTTAATATTCAGAATTGAGACCCACTATAAAAGCTACACTGATTGATTAAAGTATCAATGTCAAATGTCATATTTGCACTAACCTACTTCCCTTGCCACAAGTTGAAATAATCTAATATTAATACCTTTTTTGATTGTTATAATTGAAATCGAATGTGAGATATCTATTTATAAATCATAAAGATTTAAATAAAAGTATTTCTTGCATTTTCAAAACCATTACGAAGAAAACTATTATAAGATATACTTAGAAAATATATGTGACCGTTTTATGTGATCCATTATATTACGTCAGTTTATATGATCTTTGTGACATTTTGCCCATAATAATAAATAAGCGATAAGATTGCTACAATTATTTATATCAAATAGTTGTTGATATAATATGAAAAATTTGCAACGCATTCTGAATATAACTCAGAGGGCGTTAACATAAATCATTTATAATGAAAAATGTTAAAATTTTTGAAGAGGCAAAGTACGATTTTACGTTTTGTGTGAGTATTTATTTAAACAATTATTCTTTAAGGTTCTCAGCTCCGACACAACGTCACAGATTTAATCCACATTCCTTCAAGACCAGACGAAATATTGCTAAATAATTCTATGGTACAGAAGCCAATGATACAAGTATCTTCCTTAAGCGATGAGGAACTATTCAATATTGGTATTTTATTTTTATCATTATTGTTATTTAATGTTATAAATTTTAATTGTTTCAGATTATTTACCACAAAAGGAACAATATCATTTCTCCAAAAGTCTAAGGGAAGTTTTGAAACATAAGAATGTGTTATCATTTTTTATACAATTTATGGAGTCACATAATGCTCTCTCTTATGTACAATGCTGGCTTGACATTGAAGACTTCAAGTTAGCAATTCAGAATTATGGGCTTATTGTAATGAAACCAGTTGTAAATAATGACAGCCTATCAGTAAGTACAGATTGTGATGATTCCATTGCATCAGAAATAAGGAGCCTCAATGATGATACAAACATGACAATATCAAATGCTACAAGTGTGAGTCTTTCATATGATAGTACTGATAGAGATAGTCCACAATATTGGATTCAGCATCGAAAACAAATACAAGAATTTTCTAATGAAGCCATAAGCATTTTCAAGAAGTATGTTGCATTGGAAGCACCAGAGAGTATAAATTGCAGTGATGATATTCGCAATGAAATTATTGAGAACATTTGCAGCAGTCAAAAAATATTAAGCATTGACTGCTTTGAGAAAGCTCAGACATATGTCTTCAATTTAATGGACAAAGAATATTTTGAGGCATTTGTGCACAGTGACTATTTTTGCAAATATCAAATTGACATTCTTACCAGTGGAAATGTTGTATTAGAAGACATACTATTTAATGAGACTGCACTCTTTTACTTTATGGAATTTTTAGAGCAAGAGAACAATCGAAACTTATTGGAATTTTGGCTAGCAGCTACAAATTTTGAGCAACAGTTACAAAATCAAAAAGAGTATCAAGATCCAATTGAGGCGCAAAATGATGCTGTAATTCTTTATGATAAATATTTTTCACTACAGGCATTGTGTCCGCTTGGTTTTGGCGATAAAATACGCTTTGCGGTTGAGGAAAAGATTTGCGGAGAACACGGTTTGACTTCGGATTGCTTCAGCCTACCGCTAAGAATGGCAGAACACGTGCTAAATAAGCATTATCTTCATGCATTCTTGTCTTCGCAACTCTTTTACAAATACTTATCGGAACTAATTAATACTGTACAAAGCAGCAGTACTGATGATCGCAAATTGCAATCCTCCGAGTGTGATAGTGAAAAGAGTTTCTATGCAAATAACACTTTTCTTGCCATGGAAGTACCCAATAAGAAGAAAAATTTGAAGGGAAATAATCCTGACATGAATATAGACACGCGTGAACTTTATGATCCAGATGCATTATGGCGTAGAAAGAAACATAATCGATTATCGTTTGGAAGAGTCACCGAATTGGGGCAATTCGTAACCGATTTCGAGCCTGAGCCAGATAAAAAAACGCGTTCGAGACTGCGGAGTGTAGTTAGACGATTTGTGAATCTCGAAGAAGATAAGAAGAAGGAAGAGTTGGCTTGGCAAGTTGCCGAAATGATTGTTAAAGATGTTACTAGTGTAACACTGAGCGAATACGAACAGAAGTCATACTGACTCTCAATAGATATACTAATTAAATGTGTAGAAAATTGATTTGTGTAAGATTTTCGAAAAGTTTTATTTGTTTCTTTTGTCATTTATGTTTTCCCCTTTAAATGATATGGCAATTTATTTCCGGATTCATTTAATTCTTAACATAAATGATATTATTATTATGCATATAGTCTTTTCAGTTAATAAAAATGTAATCTGTTTTAATAATGCACATACCATAGCAAAATAATGTGAAGAATAATTAGATAATAATGATGTATATATTTTGTCAAATTTATAAAGACTTATAATACGGTATTGTTAAAACAATAAAAGTTTATTTATAACAACTGCATAATTTACTTATTGAATGATCCATTGATTAAAATAATATATTTAATCGAATTGAAAATATTTGAGAAAAGATAAATTATATAATTAAAAATCGAGACCTTCTATATTAGATTATTACATTCATTAAATTATTTAACAAATTTGGAAAAAAAAAACGCATTGATAACCAGATTTGGACGAATCAGTACAGTTACTAGTTGATTAACTCACAGCATATTTTATCAAAACGAAATTATTTGTGTTCGCAAGCGCAATTTTAATCAAGTAAATCTACACACAGTGTCTTTATGTTCAAGAGGCGAGGAATATTTTAGTAACGGAAACTTTTCATCATAAACCTGTCTACCATTTGAATGAATTGCAGGAAATGGTGTTCTTCTCCAAGGCAGCATTACCTTTTCAGAGTTTTTGTTCCATCGGCGATAGACAAGGCTATTAAAAAGAGCTTGTAGTGGATTGGTGAATGCCATCACATACCAATCCATGATAATAAATCGCGCAGGCAAATGAAACCATATACACCAGAGCAAGATGCCATTGATCAAATTCGGCAACCAACAAATATAGAATACAATATTAATTGCTGAAAATTTAATTCGTACTGCATCCATCACATCTCGTTCGCGCCCCGTTAACTGACAATAACAAGAGGTAACCATTTGCTGCATATTGACAATTGCACCACTGTACAAATATGGATTTGCGATCATCACAACAAGCAAGGGAATATAAGTTGCGAGATAATTAGGAAGTACACGTACGATCTGGGTGGAAAAAATTTCCGTGGCATGGCATCTGAAATTATATTATACTACTATGTACTCTAGTTTATGTAATAGAAGAGGAATTATTGACCTTGCATCAGGTAAGTAAAGAATTGAAAGACCAATACTAGTTGTAGCAGCGGGTATACCCCAAGCAGCTAAATGATAACGACGAAACTGCGAGGATATGTCGTTAAGGCAGCGACGCATATCTAAAGCATAGCACAGAGTCCACATCCATGTTGCCGTGTAGAAATACTGCGTCCATGCCTGAAAATAAATTCTGTTCTAGCAATTATCAGTCATGACAACCATGATATTGCCTTACAGAGAATAAAGCGCAGAATAATACACTGGAGTTATCTTCGATTGCCGGCATCATGTTTTTCATGTTTAGCCATAGTACAGCCCTCAGTAAAATGCCTGTGGCCGCCAAAAGATCAGCAAACGCTAGCCATATAATAATTTGACGGCCTCGTGCCACCGAATCAGATGATATGCGATATTCAATACAGTATTGTTGTCGTGGTAAGATCTGTAATTATTCAATCAGCAACAATTCACGCGCTAAATTTGTATGGACGCGCACACCAACCTGATATATGGCACCAGCGATGCCTAGGCCAGAAGCAAACATGCATACGACGTTATACGCATCCGAATTGAACTCGTTCATGATATGTGATATCGTATCTATGGATGTCCCGTTCGTGAAGGCCATACGATGACAACAGAATGTTTGCATCGTCGGATCTGCCATTGCTTTTTAAAACTGTTATCGACACTATATTCTTGAGATTATATTATTAACGCTGCCGAACATTATGATATAATTTTATTAACTAGGAACTCTACACTGTGAGAATGAACGTGATGAGTGGAATCCTTAGAAGTGGAGCAGATGTCAAGCGTATATAGGCGTGTACGCTGCTTTCCTTTTTTATGGAAATTTTAGATTGCGTTTGTAAATGTAGGGTCCATTATTCGTTCTTTGGTTGAATTGATTTTATTATATGCTCCGATTTAGAAGATGCGCCTCGAATACCAGGACTTCTAAAAGCTAGCATTTATGAGATAAAACAGTTGTTATCATTGGTTATTTATATAAACCTGAACTGAGCACACTATTAGTTGGCAACCCAAAACCTCTTGAAAATGTCAGACTATTCGATTTTAATTTCGCACCATCACAAACCATCATGACATTTACAGTTAGCACTAAACTGGCAATTATTATTAAACAAACAATTACTCGTGCCAAGTAGGAAAGCATTACAAGATTTATCTGCATTACAACACTGAGCTGTATAAAATCAACACTGAGCGATATAGAAGTGAGCAATCTAGCTCCCTGCTCTATTAAACTCTCCTGATAAATTTCGTTACTCTGAGGGGGAACACGCAAAAATATTACAATAACCAAAACTGGCTAAATTTTGTGATATTAAAAAAAATAATTGTGCTATTGTGCAACGTTCATGTAAGGTATGTGGACTGTCCAGCCGATATAAGGAAAACCACCAATATTTGAAATCAAAATAGGTCTTCCGAGGCTAAACTGGGTTCGACCCCAAACATTTTATTTAAAGAAAAATAAGTTTTGGGTCACACTGAGCATCTGTGCCCCATTTCATAAAGATCAGAGAAGATAAGCTAAGGAAAATAATTACCTAATTATATTATTTCAATTCTAAAAGTACAAATTATTAATTCTAATTTCAAATTAATCGTAAAGTCGAAGATATTTAAGATAGACTGATATTAATTTACACCGCTATGCATCAGCAATCCAAAACTGTTGATTTGGTGATAATCGCATAATAATTGTTAATATTACAAGCAAAAATTAAAAAATAAACAAAGCAAGAGTTTTTGGAATAAACTAAATAATTTAACTTGCACAAAGTACATAGGGCGGCATGCAGCGGCAAGAAATTAATCTATTTATGATATAATAAAATAAAATTTAGTACATTATTCTTATGATTATGCCTTTATTAAATTGTTTAGTAACTAGTTTAGAGGTTTCATAATTTATCTTAACTTGTAATTTAATTATTCAATGCATCCAGCTATTTCAATTAATCAATTCTATCACTTGAATTTATAGAGATTAATATGCATGAAATATTTTATAGCTCAACATCGACTTTCTTTTTAATTTCGAACTTGATATCACATAAACGCCTAGTTCAAATAATCTAAATTTTTGGCTAATCCCTTGTAGTAAAACCAGCGTTTTATTGAATTTAAGAGGTATTTATTAGTTTTGATGTAATTACTATTAAAGTGAATGTAAATATTGTGATATATACTGAAAAACATAATTTAAATATTAATTTATTATAATATTACTAGCGGTTTGCCCGGAATTATTTACCATAACCTAACTCCTTCCCGATTCATCCCACTCCCTCACCAATTTTTTACTTTTTGATCTTGTTTGATTTTCTCCTTAATTGACTAGATTTTATAAAATTATTGATTTTTCCTTCATAGTAATTGCCTATGTTTTTCTCCCAATTACATATAGTATGTACACCACTTTGTGTTTTTGCTACTGACTCAAAAGATTTTTGGCCAAACTACAAAGTAATATATACCAAAAGAATTGTCTTTTGAAGCTCTATCCAAGTATGTAGGACACTTTCTGTTTATTATCATTTGAGAAAAAAAATGTCTGAACATTGTGCGATATGGCCACTAAAAACTTGCAATTTTTCGATAATTAGAGCAACAATCTAACTTTTGAACTAAAAGCCATAGATAGTTGGTTCACATACCAAAATGTGCATTTTAAGGCGCACTTTCTGTCTATAATATATCTCGCCCTAAATGTTAAAAATATTCCTTAAAACATCGTTTACCAAAGTACTAAGTATTTTAAATCAAAATGCGATTTGACCAATCAAAAATTTTCGACAATTGGAGCAAAAACCAAATTCCGAAACTAACAGTCATAGAGAAACGGTTCACATACCAAAAAGGTAGCTTTTCAGGCGCAATACACAATATAAGAATTTATGTATACCACTTTCCTGCCTATAAAATTTCGCAAAACAATTGAACTATAGGTTATTGAAATGCGATCAACAAGGCAAGACGTACCAATAAACATCTAAAGCAAGTGGTCATTTTCAACTTTCACCCCTACTCCTTCAACGAAATGAGCGCCAAGTTTATCAAACTTTATTCGAATTTGTCAAACCCCGCCTCGCACTTAACAGCGTGAATGTTTGCTCTCAAACACAAACACCACTGCTTCCTGTCAATTCCTGACGACCCTAAATCTACGTCTAAATCTACAATTTCGCAAATTGTCTGTCACAGCCATGCCATGAATTTAGGTGCTTTTTGTGACAATACACTTATGGAATAATTTAAACCCTTTCCCAGGTGGTTACGAGCGTCCCGCTGGACCACGTTCAAAAGTAGGTTTAATCTACTTGATTGCAAATTATTAAGTCAATTGAACTGCAAGCAAGAAGACGAAAACAATAAACACCAACTTGCAATTAACCCAATACTTTAGAGGTCATTTTCAACCATCACCTCTACGCTTACGACGAACTAAGCGGAACGTTTATCCTACTTCATTCGCGAATTTGTCAAACTCCGCTACGCATTTAGTTCACGCGCAGTGTGCAATAAAACACAAACACCCCCGCTTGCAACAACGATGTCATGTGTTTCCAGAATGTGTTATATTAATGCCTACATCTGTTATTGCATGCATCTATTTTCTTCCAATATTTTTCTAACCAAGAAATGGTATCTAAAACAGTTAAATGCATTTTAATCATATCTATACATAAATAATAATTAAATAAGCAGTTAAAAATAAAGTAAGCAAACTTTTAACGTATCCATAGCTTATAGATTAGCTGGTGCAGCTGAGGTGACTTGTACCTGGAACAAACTAGTTAAATGCAATGCAATATTATTATTAAGGAGTGAAACACAATTTCACAGTATTAATTCATTTAATTTATTTAAAAACTGTAATTGGGACGTCAACCTAAAACAGAATAAAGTTGAATTTTATCAAGATAAGAGATCAGTTTATGTAATAGAAAATCATTTATTTAGATTGTACAAATATGGTTGTAAGCTGAAATAAAAAATATGCAATTAGTGTACCTATAAAGAGAAGAGGTGTGGTGGTGCGGTAAGGAAGGAGACACAATATATATAAACGAGCATAAAATAAATAACTCAAAATATTTCATAAAAGTGACAACTTGACTACTTAGCAACAATAATTGAGAATGTATGAATTTAAATTGCAAAAACTATGCATCTAGCAAATAATTATTGCGCTGTTAGCCAATTTGTCGATCTGAAAGAGAACGGATTAAAAGCTGAAACCTAAAAAAGTATATCATTAGCGGGATAAAGGAAAACCTAATAACGAACCCTGCCTGCACACGGACTCTTATCGCGGTATTAAATAATCGCGGGGACTCTGAAACGGAAAT
>JARJDU010007711.1:0-25332 GCA_030264695.1 Lissagria laeviuscula
TTGTGTTTCTACCAATGCTCATTTTCTTACGATTACTGTATTCATGTATCCACCACATGTCTGAATCCTGGTGACTAATAGCGAGCGAATAATTGCGGCTAGATATCAGTAGATGACGATATTGAAAAAAACTCAACGCGTCCACTGCATGTTATAGTACTAGTGACACTGGTTACTGGTTGAAGACTAAGGTGTTGTGAAACTACGGCTGAGTGATTACTTTCCCAGCGACCAAAGCCTGAGTCAAGAAAATGAAGACTTGCAAGAAAAACTTGCTAGGAATTGCTTTTAAAAAGAAGAACGTTATTATTCAAACTCTACATTTAGATTAATATACTATTTCATAAAACCAACTTTACATTAACTTGGTTAGTAGTCTTTACATATTGAAGTAATAAGGGGTAGGAAACTGGAAAAAAACACTATCAAAAGAACATAGTCTAGGGTTAGTAAGCTTACGTTTGTTATCTAAAACGCATGATGAAAAATTTTCAAATTTAGATGATTGCATAAACACAATATTTATAATAATAAAATGAAACAAATATAATCTAAAACAAACATATTAACTTAAAATCTAACTACAATATGGAATATTTCCTAACTTCATACATTTTAATCCCTAATGTATATCAATAAATATCTATTGTACAGATTACAACATCATTTCTTCCTTATAGTAAAAAATTAAGAATTCAGTTTTATACTTCTAACATTTTTAAATTAAACAATAGTCTCATTCATTCTTAGGCAATTTGCACATTCCCCAATAATTTACGAAAACTTTTCTATCTTTATTAAACTGTCTACCAGATCTTCTAAGTCTAGTGGTTTCTTCTCCTGGAATATCCATCTCTATGGCTTCCTCTTCTGGTAATTACATCTATATATTGATGTTGAGGTTAATTTTGCTAGCCTCCGTTAATGCAATATTTATCTTTTTCTGTTTCATTTTTCTAAATTTTTGTACGAATTTATGAGCCACAAAACTAATAAGGGTAATAGTTATCTTATACTCACTAATATACCATATATGCTCTCATGCTGTATGGTTATTTAAATCGTCTACCACTCTTTTAATTTCTTCTTGCTTACGTGATGCGCATGTACACATGCACGTGATAAATACGTAATAAAATCATTATTACGTCGCTTTCTTTTGTCTTCAATTCGCCTAATACCTATGGACAGTTGCACGCCGACTTGTTTAACTCAAAAACCGCCTGTCGACAATACAGCTCTTACTTCGTCGCATATGTTGCTTAGTTCTTCCAATCATAGACTTAACATTTTCAAAATTCGTTTAAGAGCCCCTCAGGGATTGATGGGCCTAAACGCAGTGCGTCCATTTGCAATCTCATTGTTATGCTTCTGAATGGAATACAAAAATTATTTAAAAATGTAGAAAATTAAGGCTAATATAAGGAAACTACATTCATTACCGGTGCATATGTATATATATATATAAATGTATGAATGTTTGTTTGTTTTAAAGTTTTCAATACATACCATGTGTAAAGGAAGAAAACATAAAAGACATTGCGCACCGCTTTAATAAAAAGTGGTGAGGTCTACTGCAAATAGAAATCAAATAAAGAGATAACCAAACAAAATCAAATGTTGAAGGAAGGGAGGTAGTATAAAGCAAACACGTCCAGGAAGGTTTTAAAGGAGCTAAATACTCCACAAATTGGGATGGGTAAAAAAAACGGGCAAAGCCGCTCAGGCACTTTTAAATTCGAGGAAAATGCTGATCTTATTACCATAGATTAAATTGGGTATTATGAATATCTATAACTAATTTGTGTGAAGTATATGGAATCTATAAAATACTGACGGCTGTGACAAATGGTTTGTCTTGTCTGCTTTGAAACGCATATGCTACAGAAAAAGGAAGAGAAAGAGATGGAGAAAGACAAAAAGCAAGACCTAGCTCTGATACTATTTTATGTGGCACTACTCCCTTACTTTTTGGCTTCTAGTACTTGTACAGTATCATATTATTTCCAGGAATTTAAGATTACACGAAAGATCAATCTTAAAGTTTAATAATTTCAAATTACTAACATAAATTCGTTCAATAATTTCAAAACAATTTGTCTTTATAATCGTAGATTATTATATGAGTACATTTATTTCATATAGAATCTTATATAAGTCGTAAAAACTTACAATTTTCTTATTGAACAATAGATTAATAACATTCAATAGTAATCAGTACATCAACTGAATGAGAACGAACCAAAGGAAATTCCAAAGTAACAACGCGACAATTACCTATAATAATTTCTAGCTACTCCAAATTGCATGAAATATTTTCTAGCAATTTATATGCTAATATCTAATAGAACAAGAAATAAAAGCATTTCAAATGAAATCTACTTTTATTCATTATAAATGATTACACAAAAAAAAGTATAAATTAGTCACGATTTTTTTAAGATTATAAGAACAACGATGTAGTCAACCAACTTGACATACAACAATCTCTTAACTTCTTCATTTTACATTGGAACCTTTCAATTATTAACAGTAGTAATTATGCCTACAAAGCGTAGCTAAATTCGCCTAAACTCAGTAATATGAAGCCCAGTTTCATAGACAATGTTTACAGTGTTTGACAAGCATTAACTACTTTTTAACTACCGACAAACTAATGTAACTAATACAATAGCCGCTTTGTGTTTCTATCAGGACTATGTAATTACAGATTATTTTAAATAGAAAGTCCACTCTCATTTGATCTTCCATTTCTTCTTTCCCATCAACTTCTTCAGCGTCTCGCTCCTTCGCTATCGGTTTTGCTGCAATCATTGTTTTATATTGTTGTTGCAGTTGTTGATGTTGGTCGTTCTTGTTGTTCCTGTTACTTGCGCACTCATTTTACTTTTTTCATTTCCCGTTCGCCTTTTTCTCGTTTCTTTGTCAATAATATTAAAATCAACGCCAATATGTAGGAAGAGAATAGACTAGAATACATGCAGATAACAAAGGAAGATGAACTAAAGAAGGAAACGGAAGAGATTTATAAAAATACCAAGCATGCCATTCTAATGAGGAAGTGATTTGTCAAGAAGAAAACATTATTTGACTTGAACAAGACAATAATAATCGATTAAAATATGAGTCAAGTTGATTTAGGAGTAAAATAATTCTTGGACAGTATTTGCAACATTATTGTTACTAAAACAAGAAGGAAATTTTTGTTTACGGTGTGATGTAGCAACATATTATCTTAATATCTTAATTCATCTCATATACTCAAATAACTTACATTACTTAAATCTACATTAATAGTAAATATAACAATTTTTGTTTGTTTTTATATAAAACAAGTATCATGCATTTCACGATATTATATACACAAGTTATCTTGTAATTCTCTATTGTTACTCTTACATTAACTACGTACTAATTAACTCTTTGGGCTTGTCACGCAGTAACCAAAATGCCATTATACAACATACAACATAAATTTTTTCCAAAAACAAACAACTGCTTTCAAATTCATCATAATCACCGAAAAACTTACTTTTAAACAACTATCTTTAATTATTCTAAACCTCTCTTAAATTCATATTTTACCCTTTTGTATACGTCGGTGTTCTGTAATTATACGACGGAGGAGCGTAACTAGTACTCGCATAATGCTGTTGACCCACTTGAGACTCTTCCCTAGCTTCTTGCTTCAAGTTACTTTCCGTTTGTTGCGAAATAGAACTGCTAGGACTGCTGCTAGCATATTCCTCCGTCCCACCTCCCCCAACATTAATCCTAAAATCACCATGACCAGAATTCGCCTGCAACGAATTACTATTAATCTGTGTAAGCCCTCCAAAATGGCTGCTGAGTTGCTCTTTGATCTGAGCTTGCTGTTCAGGCGAAAAATTCTCTAAGCCAGTGATAATCGGCGCAATGGATTTGATTGGTGTCTGAGGAGTAAATGTCTGAGGTCCTTGGTTATAATAATGCGAAGTGTATTGTTGATTATTTCCGGTTGAAGATGGACCATGACTTGGCTGAGTGATCTGTTGACTGGGGACGAAAGTCTGCGAGGGTTGGTGATGAGACGATTGAACTTGCAAAGCTTGATGAGTGTAGGTTGATGCAGGGATTTGATATTGAGGTTGCGCATTGGCTGGAGCAATAAGAGCTTGCTGCGGGTAGTTGTACGCTTGCGATGGGAGATAGTGATAGTTTTGATAGTTTGATGAACTGTGAGTTGTGGCAGGTACAGCGACTGGTTGAGCAATAGCGTAGTAAACCTGTGGGGCTGTTTGTGGCTGTTGGTGTTGTTGGAATTGTTGGTGTTGCTGGTGTTGTTGAGTTGATGATTGATATTGCTGATGATTTGGTTGGTAACCATAAAGCAGTTGGTATTTCGCAGCTGGGTTGCTATGGAAATAGTTAAGGAGTTGCTGTGCATGGTGACTGGACGCTTGATTATATAAGACGTTATGAGGGATGAGAGCTGGTTGTGCTATTATGAGCATTGTCTGAGGGATAGGTTGATGATGGGCAAAGATAGGTTTCTGGACTAGTTGGACAAAAGTAGGACGAGAGGGAACGTAATATGATGACTTTGCGTTTACTGATGTAGCTGGAATAGAGTTTTGGGATTTGGTTGCTTCTGATTTGTTAGATGTCTCAGTTGAGCCTGTGGATGTGGTTAACGGGTCCGCACAGGCCAAGGAGATTGTAACAAATAACAGCTGAAATAAAATGATTAAGAAATCTATAATTAACTGCTTAATCCAATGTTGAAGCACTTAACAATGTCTTTATTATGGATTTATCACTTACAAAGATGTTCATAGTGTTTGCGTGTAAGTCCAGCATCTGATGATGTGTGTAGAGGGTTCGATGTTGTTACACTCACTGGATAATCACAAATGTCGCTGCTATGAAGTAAACCCTTCACTTTTATAGACGCGCACCACCTTCTTCCGAGCGCCGAAAACCGTCCCAGATTTAAATTCCAACCAAGTTTCACTCTCACTATTTGTAGCTGGTGCACGCAGTGCCACCACCTAAGTTCAAATATGATAGAATAGTCGCGGACGCGACCGTCATCAGCAGTAAACGACGAAGAAGGAGCACCAGCTCGTTATTACTTTCGCTGAAGGTTATACCATATCATTATCTCAACGCCATGCGCTATGTCGTTCAACTTTGCACGGCCTGAAATCGGTTAAGTCACTCAGCAAAGATTGTACAAAACTTTTCAACTGCATTCTCCATTTTTTGAAAAAAAAACCGATGATTAACAGCCTGTTCTAAATATTCAAAATAAGTTTATTTATAATTCTCTTAAATTAATTCCTTAATTACTTTTGTAATATTTAACCACAAGTTTTATCCTCTTGGCGTTTTCATGACTTGAGAATCTCTGGAAAAGAGCTGAGAAGGCAGTTATTGTATTGTTATTGTGTTAATGCTTGATGGGCACGCGCATTTATATGTTGATCTCGGATTACTTTTTTCCTTTTTCCTGCTACAAGAACAAACAACAATCGACACTTTTTTCTTGCATTCTCCATGCTCGTCGCTAAACTATATTCATCAGTTCTCGTTTATAGTTTAAACAATGCATTTGCTTTTGTTCTAATTGACATCAGTCAGACAGCCGGTAAGCCATACTGTGCAAAGCGGAAATAACGGAAGACAGGAATCATTTAAGAGTCGTTACTAACGTCCAAACCTGACTGAAATGATCAAACGATTTCGTTTCGAGACACGATAGCAGAGCGGTAAGTAATTGCGCCTCGTAAATTTCTTCAATAGCAATAGGCTGAACAAATAAAAGCAATTGAAGAAGAAGATAAAAAAGAAAATGTTAAAGAAGTTATAGAGTAAAAGTGTTATTGAGACTGGACGAAGTTAATAAATCAATTTTAAGTGCTGAAACTAAAGTCAACGACGCGCCGGTGCAATTCAACAACAGCAGTAAAATGCTTAAGCAATAAAAGGTGATCGATGTGAATGTAATAGTTTTTTGATTTATCGATGAGTTCGTATCTGCGTTAGCGATTCAGTTCAGTCCAGATTTCAATGATAAGACGTCCGAAACATCACCTTGCAAAACTTGTGAATTAAAACAGAAAGCAACATTCAACTGGATAGATAATTGATGTTATCATTACTAGCTACATATGATTTGCAATTTGCGTTTTGTGTCTTTTGCGCAGCATTATCTTATCTATGTGTTATGTGCAAAAAACGGCTTCCTCCTTTCCTCATGTCTTCATCCAGCTATAGAGAAAGAAGTCTATTCGTTTCTTGAAATATCCGTTAAAACGAGCAGTCGAACTGTCTAATTGAATTCGCTTGCGACATGAATGACATATAAATGCACATCTGTAATTTCCATGGCGATGGGTGCTCACTCGTCTGCAAACTGCAAAGCAGGCAGACATGCGAAATATTGCATCCTCATTTAGTCATATGTTATTACTTGCATTGCATGCAACCAGGGACGTACTACCGGTAATTTAGAAGTAATTTAATCAATTTATAACCATTGCATAATATGCAAAAATTAAACTATTGTAATATATTGGTAATATCTAAATACGCCACTGTAACTTTATGCAACTGCATCAAGAATTGTTCGAATGTGACAAGTTTCATATACTATATAATTAATTCGTTCGAAAGCACGTGAAAAATACTTCTTACTCATGAAACACCAGCGTTAGCAATAACAGTAAAATCGCTAAAGTCGTCCGTATAAAAAACTGCTTTTAATATTGAATGCTTAGACTCGGTCGCAATACGAGTAATTTTTGTAACTCCTGAGTAACAAGAGTTATGATTTTATGATAAAAGACTTTTATGATAGATTCATTAATAAATCTACTGGGAAAGCAAAGGTAGATTATATATTTATATAATTAAGGATGCCTTATATTGACTAATTGTCATTACCATTTCGGAGAACGTTGTAAAATGTGAGAGGCGCGTGGATGCTGCGCACGCGGCGCGAGCGGCTTCTTCACGGTCAGTTGCACAAAAGAGTAAGTAAGTATTACTGTTATTACTTACTTGGTACTCAGATGCAGGTAAGGTAATCTATGACTATTGCCTTTATGCTGCACTATCTCTAATAGTAAATATTATTGCACAAGGCACGCAAATGCAGCTAAAAACTTCCAACTTCCATTTAGAAAGATTTACAAACATTCACTTGCGATCGATTGACATTTCGACCAAATAAAAAATAAAATCAAAAATAGTTGGCTTTGAAGAAAATGGAAATAAGATGAATACTAATGAAATGTATAATAAGCATAACTAGGTTTATATATAATTTTAAAATTAAAATGGATAAATTTAAAAATATCTAACGAGAGGAATCTTCTTTGTATTTTGTATTTGCTAACTTGATCTAACCTAACACCAGATGTGAACTATCTATTTTGTGAAAGGATTAATCATCTATTTCTATAGCAATTTCCAATCAAGTGATGAGAATAGTAATTGTCACGTGTGACAAATTTAATAATTTGACAGAAGGTAGAAATTAGAACACAAATTTTAAGAAGAATTTTGATGATTTTTATGCGAATTCAATTTTCCATTGAAAATATTAATACATAATGACAAGATCAAATAAGTGATAAGATTAATAAATTATTTTAATCAATTTTGTTAATGCTCAAAATGCGAATCTGCTAAGTCACTTTCTAGGCAATAGTTAAAAAACATTTTAAACTTAAACTTAACCTTCAAAGAATAAAAAACAATTTAAAAACAAAATCGGATAGATTCATGAAAGACCAATGACTTTTACTTTATTTTAAAGTTGCATTTAGTTTCTTTAGACATTTCTTATTACTGAAAACCTTCTATTAATTTTTATAACAATTTCTAAATTCCTTAAGTTTATATGTTCTCTTATATGAAATTACATAGCTAAATAATGCATAGGTAAAATACATAAAATTGTAAAACGAAGTTGGAATACAAGCAACTAATATGTCATAGACATTTAGTAAAGCATTCAATGGCAAAATTAAAAGTCAGAAAGCTAGTGCAGAAATCTAGCGTACAACATCCGGCAATATCATAATCCATGTATTGTCAACTATTGATATTGTCAACTATTCATATAAATACCTTGTTATTAACCATAAACAAGGAGGCGAAACTCAAGTAAACGTGAAATAATTACTCGAGTATTTGCGATTTCGCGATTGCGAAATGACTTTTTTCTTTCCTCATTACGTACTACAATCGTCGTTTGTCATTTATTCCTCATCATAACAGAACAGGCTCGTATTTCATAAAACACAACAGTTTAGGATCTTATTAGATAAGTCAATAGCTTTCTATAAAAATCTCAAGTATGTTACATTTTAACTATCTTTAAATGTTTATTTATATGATAGGAAGCTGTTTGAATCCAGTTCTCTAAAAAAATATTTTTGATTTAATACGACTCTGTCGTTCATTCATGGTGAATCCTACATCGATGCAAAACCGCATTATTTGTTACTATTATTGCTTTTATTTCATACTTTTCGAATGGAGGCAGTAAATAAGAACCCACAAATAAGCTAGAAAATTATATGTTGTGTGTAAATATAGTTACAGTTTTCGTTACGCACGTATTTTACCATTTGGCCACGCTTGACAATAAAAAAGTAGAATGGAAAGAGTGAATTTTAATAAAAATGAAATTATTAACTGACCAGTGAGTGAATGCTACTTGCTCTATCCCCAAGCAGTCAAAAAATATTGCAGACCAAATTTACTAACCCATTACTAAGTATATCTTAATTCACAAGTTGATAGTAAAAGTTTCAGAATTGAATCACCGTTCATATAATATAAAATAACGAACGGACTTGGCAGACGTGGTTTTGCCCTTATCAAATATATCTTTCTATGCTTATATATATAAAGAAGAGTTGCTTTTTTTGTTTGTTTGCATCTCTTAAGCTATTACATCTATTTGAATGCGAGTTGCGTGGTGAATTAGACAAAAATTAAAGGATGGTTATAGGCATAAACAAACAAAGATATTTTCTTAAAATTTTTTCGAAAGAGGAGCGCAAAGCAATGGGGCGTTAACGAAAAAAAGAGGTAAATCGTCACGGCGACAATAGATCTGAAACGCTGGTTGTTATATGCTATTACTTGTTGTAAAGTTTCATTTGCTTAAAATTACACATTCCAAGTCATTATATTTTATTTCTTCTTCCTTTTTTAAGCAGTTTTCTATCTTTTGGATTTCTTTCCAATTCTTCCTCTTTCGAGCTCTTTGGTACCAGTTAAGACTATGCGTTTGCTTCTTCAGCTGGTGGTATTTCTGACGACGTGACCTGCCTAGCTCCACTTAAGGTTACCTATTCTCGAGCTGATGTCTTGCACTTTCGATGCATTTCTTATCCACTTATTAGTTTTGTGGTCCTTAAGTGATACGAATATAATTTTCCTTTCAACTGCCCTTTGGTGAATTTTTAGTTTGTCTATGCTCCTTTTTGTTAAAACCCACGTTTTGCTCCCATACGTTGAAGTTAGGAGGATGCACTTATTGTAGATTTTGCTCTTCAATTCTGTAGGTATCTTTGATTGGAGTACGTATTTCGCTCTACCGTATGCCGCTCAACTATTTTTTCTTAACTTTGTTTTCCGGCTTGTATTTTGTTTAATACAGTGGTCGGGGAACCGGGGTAAATTACCTCAAATGAGGTAAAAATTAAATTTTTGGGGGTAAAAATGAAACTTTTGTGATTAAGAAGTATATATTTTTAATTTGCTATTTTATAAACCTTTTAGTATTTTTTCAACATAAAAAATTTAGCGACAGTCTCCTGATCTTAACCCCATTAAAAATTTGTGGTGTTACATAAAAAAAAGAATATCTAAAGGTAAAAATTCTAAAGAGGAGTTAAAGACAGAATTAATAAAGATCTGAGAAGTGCCGTTAGTTTTTGCAAGAATTTAGTATTTAGTATGGAAAGGCGATTAAAATCTCTTTTGAAAGCAAATGGAAAATATATTAAGTATTTAATAAACTATTTTATAACATTAAGTATGTGTTGTTTTTATGTAAAAATTCAAATGTTTTTGAAGGTTACCTGCTTTAAGGCAGGCTTTGGATTTGTAGCTACATAGAATATATTAGATTGGTATTTTTATTTTTTTAAAGAAAAAGAATAAATCATTAAAAAAATCTAAAAGAGAATGCTATAATGATATCAACTATACAAACTTTTTTAAATAAGAAAAAAATATTTTGTACATTATAGATACAAGCTTCTCTGCTAATATCAAACGTCTTCAAAGGTTTGCATTATTCTTTGTAAACGAATAGATTATATATCAAACAGAAATGATTTTTTTTAAATAAAGCTTTAAAATTATATTATATATATTTTATTCATTTTGTAGCTATTAGATTTAAAAAAAATATCAGGGCTATCATTTTCGTCAGAGAAGCGAATTTTTTTTCCCGAAAAAAATTATTTAAATTAAAAAATATTTTTTTATGGGGGCTATATATAAAATTTAAACTAGTTTTTTCGTCTAATAATACAAGAAAAATATTATATAAATTTCAAAATACCAAGAAATTATCATTTACTTATAATTTCTGTGGAGGCGAATTTTTTTTTTCTCAACTGTATATTACTTATATTACTATTATTACCGTTATGTATTACTAGGTATTACATTGATAAATTGAATAAATGACGTTTAAAATAAATTTTTAGTTATTGTTTTTTTTTCAAAATTATCATGGGGGCTATAATATGAAAGATGCTAAACAGAGGCGATTTCGATTTTTTTTTGCTCTTTGCCATGGGGTAATGTCTACTTACACAAAAATATTTTAGGGTAATGATTAAAAAGTTTCCCGACCGCTGGTTTAATTCATTATATTTCAACAATATGCCGATAGTTAAGTGTTCGTTCGGCAAAACAACGGCCGTTTTGAATTAGAGTTCAAGGAGAAAGACCACGAGCTGAACCCGCTTATCTACAATCCCTCAATTGAGTATAAAAATGTAGCTTCCGTCTTTTTAAGTACTATGACAAATATTTGTCAATACTGTTCTGCACTTTAATTTAAAGACGTTATCCTCCGGGATCGTCCTGCGGGTAACATAGTAGTGTATATATGCACCTAGGCCTCGTTTTGCGTTGTTTAATTTTGTATTGTTTCGAACTTGCGTCGTTTATAAAATAATATCGTTTTCGCTCTGGGTCGTAGATTTTTCGAAGTTAATTATTTATAAATTTAAAATTTATTTTTAGTCTGAAAGTGTCTTTAGTCTTTAGTCACTTTGCTCTATCTAGTGGTACTATGGCGTACTAACAATTTTTTTTAGCTGAGTGAGTTGTATTTGCTTGGGGTTTCCTCGTTTATTATTTTCTTTCAGTATGTTTCGTAAGTCAACATTAAGTGTGAGTCAGTCGTGTTATTTCTTTTTCATAAACTAAAGATGATTTTTCTATAAATTTATTATTGAAATAGTATTTTAATTGTAATTTATAATTTTTTAAACCATAAACAAGAGTGACACAATTATATCAGCTGGTAAAAATTACCAAAAAGTAAAAGATACATTACATTAGAAATATTTACATTATACATTTTACGACGATTCGAAAATGGACAAAATTCTGTTTTTTTGTGAATTAATAAAGTTTATTTTGTTTGTGTTTCTTAAATTATTAATTTTATACATTTTTTATATAGTGGAAAAGTTTCTGGAAACCTATCTTCAATATTCACATAGTGTCTCATATAAAATCTTAACTCACTTTGCGTTGTTTCAATTTATATCGCAAAATTGTTGAACGTATTAACTCATGGTTTTTGCTACTGTAACTACTAATTCTGTTGCAAAATTTTCAAAAAATTCATTTCTTGGTTAGAAACCATCCTGCAGACAAAACAAAATATTCTGAAAATGATACCGCAATCGGTAAAGTCGTTTAAGCGTCAAATCGATACAACATATATATATATGTATGTATATAATTTCGATTTTTGATCATCTCCGACGCTTTCCGATACCCCAACTTTCTCCCCTCCCATCCGGGGCTTGTTAGCCTTGCAACATATATACGCATATTACCGCGATAGGTTGCCAGCCCATCTTTCAACTCTTCTTCTCATTCAGATTTTGGGAAATGCGTTAGTGCGAGATGATATTTGCTTGAACTTTTGTTTGCCCGGTTCTCTTCGTTTGAACCTCATATATTTACATTTAAAAACTTAACATTTAACAAGAACGATTATATGCATCAAGATTATTTGAATTCTTTCATGATAACGAATTTGCCTTTGCTGTAGGAAACAATTGAAATGCATGTTACTGCACGATACTAAATATTTTCTTTAAAAAATTAAGATTTATAAAATGTCTATTTTTCTAATTCATTTATAGCATTATACGAACTATTCTTTGATTTTACACACAAAAAAAATAAACTAAATATAGTTTTCATTGCTTTCAAGAAATCTACAATCACTTGCAATATTATTAATACTTTTGCAAACAATCCAATAGAAACATGAAAGTATCCTGACAAAGAAAAACAAATCACCGCACAATTGAAATTGCAGTTTGACATTAAATCAAGTCACATTTAATTAAAACAGAATCAAACAAAACCACCAAACAAAAGAATCGCAGTAAATCGTCAACATTTATTAAATGGAACGGCCATTCATTCAATGATTCAAGATTAATTACAATTTATTTCAATTCCCTTTATTTCCTTTGCTCAGCTATTAAATGTTACTATTATTTATACTACATTATAATTTTAATAAATTTATTGTTCTTTTATTGTATCACCTTTTCAATATATTTTTTTACAACCGATGTACACAATTTCATTTCATAAAGCCATCCGTCCTCTAAATTAGTTAAGTTTTTAAGAGAATTTTAATTTAAAAAATGCAAATCTCATTTAAGTCGTGCATAGTACATAATACAATATAGGTAATATACATAGCTACACAACTATAGAACAACTACACAAAGAAGCATGTAACTACGAAATAAATTGGAAATGATTGCAATTTGTTGCGCGCCTTCATTTCCGTGCAAAAGGCCTACGATTGTGAAAGTAAAAAGTTCCTGAGGAGGTATAGATAAATTGGTTTGTACCTTTTGCTGATGCTGGAGAAATGGTATTATATATGTACCTGATTTGTAATGTAACAATCAATATAATACATACATGTCAAACAATGTAAAATACGTTTCATGTTATTCTACAGTTTTTTAGATATTAATGAATTTTCTAACATCAGTCAGAAAATTATTACAATTTTCAATACAAGTTTTAATCAAAAGAACGAAAGTATATTTTCATTGCTTTCATTCGTTCTGATTAAGCGCCCAGCGAATTGTAACTACTATTACTTGCTCAAACAACTTGTAAGTCGTAATAAAATAAAACTAAATGAACTAAGAAGTATTAACTGCTTATTGATCAGAAGATAGTCCGGGGATATTTATTATTAATAAGTTTTTCATTTGCAAAGTCTGCAATAAAAGAGGGAAAGTGAACGCTCAAGAGTAAGCCAAGTGCAATAATTGATGCAGAGCAGCCAGAAAAATTAAGACAATTAATATTTGCTTTCGATTTCAGTATTACAATGCTATTTAAACATGCAATAAATATACATTTATTTCAGTAATTTATAGGAATAATTAACAAATTATTATATCCACTTTACCAAGTAAATTCAGAATGACTGTCAGGCAGCGTGGCCGAGCGGTCTAAGGCGCTGGTTTTAGGCACCAGTCCGAAAGGGCGTGGGTTCGAATCCCACCGCTGTCATAGCTTTATTTTATTTGCCACTCAAAATCCCAATTTTAAATAGTTATAGTTAGCAGTATACAAGAACACATTATTCCATTTTTTTTTCTTCTTGAAGACCAGCACATTTTACTATTTTGTGGAGGACTCCAATTTCAAATAATAAGAAGGAGCGGATTGGACCGGCGGGAAATCGGACAGGTGGTCTGATTTACTGGCAGCAAGTTAAATATAAAAAGTGGTGTATACACTTATGAAAGTTCATTAAGAATAATGATAAATTAGGACCACCGGATATCAATTGCCTGAGCCGTTTCTAATTGCCAATCCGCCACTTTTGTTTCCTGATAACAAAACCAAAATATCATACACGATTTAAATAATCTTTGAATAATGTTTTCCCAGGGTGTTATATGCGTCGGAGGTTCAGTACGGGGGGTACCAAACCGCCGACAGGCGCTAAGGGTTATGTGAATTTGAGACTGCGATTGATTTACGTTAATAAATAATTCATTGCTATTCTAAGCACAACAAATCAAAGGATAAGTAATGTAAGCATGCCGATACCATCGCAGTAAGCCGCTCAATAACAGTAACTTCTATTGAATAAGGGAATTGTGGTTTGCTATATATATCAATCTGAGTAAACTTCAATAATAAATGGTATATGGAACGCACATGAAATATCAATTAAGTATGCCGCATATCTTACTCATATTTGCAATTCACCGCCAAGTCAGTTTTTTTTTAAATTTCAACCAAAAGTTTCGACAGGGGTGCCAGAAGGTAATTCCGCCTCATGTATTTGTTTTTGCCCGTAACATGTATATTTTCTTATCGTAATTTCTACCAACTGACATATTAACTGCTAGTTTTTAATTCTTCTTCTTCTTCTTTTGGTGCCTATTCTCTTTGGATGTACGTTCCTTTCGCATATGCCTGTGGTGTGCATATTTACAAGTTTTTCACACAGATATATAAGACTCTCAGTTTACCGCTGTCGCCGTCTCCGATTGGCACTATTTGAAAGGCTTATTAAGTAATTACATTTGCTGGTTTGCTTGCAAGGTGTCTTGCCCATTGTAGACGTTGTACTTTAATAAACCTCGATACTGGTTGTTCTTGTATATAGGCGTGTAATGCGGAGTTGCGTATACTTCTACACATATCTTCAAAATAGAACATATTACTATAGAATTGTCAAACATATAACAATGCTAGATGCATTTTTTAAATTAATTACTTACTTGGTAGCATATTGCCTAATTTGGAAACATGTTGAAATTCTTTGGCAAAAGCACTCCTTATCACTTACCACTGGGCCTCCATCTGTTTTAATTGTTTTATTGGTTCTATCAGAGGTTATTCATCAATTTGCACCTAGTCATTTAACCAACATCAAGTTATACGTTTGATGTATGGAATTTACATAATATTGATATGGTTGGTTAGGTTAGGTTAAGTTTATTTAGGGAGAAATATGTAATTTTCAGTTTCAGCAAAATTTTTACATTAATACATAAATGATATATATAAAACTTTTCTTCATGCTATTGTGCAATTACCAGCGGCACCGTAAGCCGCTTTGTGTGTCATAAGGCAACACTTTAGGGAATAAAAGGATTAAGGTCCCTTTTTTGTTATTGGTTTTCTTGTAATCGCAGCTTCCATGCTTTTTGTGAACCAGATGCTCAGCTCTCTTCGTTGGTCTTTTGAATCAAATAATATTTTCTATTACTTTAAGTTTAAAAAAATTATTAAACTAAAATGAATATGCATGAGTTGATTAATTTAAATCCACAATCTTACAAATTAACTAAAAGTTAATAAAATCTTTAATTTTTTAGATAATATTTCTAAATAAAAGGCAACGTGGTCTTAGGCGCTAATTTTAGGCTCAAGTCCGAAAGTGCGTAAGTTTGTATCGCACCGCAGTCACATTTACATTTTACTAATTTTATTCTATAATTCTCTTTTTATCGCTTTGTAAAAAGACACATTACAATTCCAAGAAACTAAACTTTTATTTTCCTGGACGCCAGGAGATGTTATTGATTCCTTGAAATGCTCGCTTAAGATTACCACTATCCGCCCATGCCGAGTTCATATAATCATTTTCGTCATCCGCCTCTAACTTCTTCAACTCCTCCTGCTTTCTATAAGCATGAAGCATCAATTGCTTGCGATCTTCTTCACTGATAGGTGGCTCGCGACCAGGTGCACCTTGACCACGCTTACTTAGCTTCACAATTACCTAGAGAATTCAATTACAAATTACACCTTCATTTTCTACACGTGTTCACAATATAAACAATTAAAATTATTACCTTGCACTTTTCGATTTTGCCTAGATAGTCTCCCAATGTTTTGCCTTCGCGATACATTTCTTTACCGCAAAACCACACCTGAGCTGTCATAGAATCAATGACCTGCTGAGATGCCTGAGTACCAGTGAGATCTTCAATATTTTCAAATTCCATGCGGATTACATCATGCGGTGGTAGCTTCATTGGATATACTATGGTTACAGCACCTTTGAGTAGATCCAATGCTTGTTGGATGATCTTCAACGTTAAGGGTTTGTTTTCTGCGACTAGTTTTTTAGAGATCATCTCGCGAGCTTCTTTCACAGTGTTGTTGAGAACGTCCTGCATCGCTTTGCGGGGTTGTTTGCCATTGCGACGTCCGATTGGGTCTTTCACTTGAGTGCAGCCTCCACTTGGAATGCACTTGTCGCCGTAGGTGTCCACAAGTTTCAATTCATCTACCTGCTCTTCGGTAAGACCTAAGATTTCAGGGGGATATAGTGTGCCATGCCTAGCTAACTCTTCTATTTCACAGCAAATGCGGTCGATTTTGAGACGGCCGTTGTAAATCGCCACTACTAATTCGATAAATTGATCAATTGACGTTTTCAGGGTAGTTTCGTAGAGAAATTGGCTTTGGTCATTGTTCTTAATGTGAACTACAACCATTTTAGTTTACTGATTAAATGCTATCAGTTGTATACTGACAAAACGATGAAAATTAGCAATGGGGTATTTATATTGGACTGTTTTATTGATCAAACATCCTATTTCCATAGAGATTTCAAACAAATTTTTTCCGATATTATTCTATCTCAGAAACAGAGCGTTACTAGGGTTGCCAGCGCTTGGGGACAAGTTTTAAACTCCCCAAAACATTTAAAAAATTTTAATTGGCTAAAAATTTATTTGGTGATCTTTTTTTTTAACTCGCCGCAACTGAGGGACTACTATTTTCACACCGGTTGAATTGATTATGATTTCATTTTTTTAGCTCACTACCACTTATGACAGTTTGAATATTGCTTTGTGCTTTGTCAATCTATAAAACTATAAAAGTTATAAAAGTTACATCAATCTTTTCTTGCTCCCCTTCACCCCTTAGTTACGCCCTGCTCAGAAGAACAATAAATTGCTTTAGCGGTGGTTGTAAACTTTGTAAGTAATAATTTCATGTTTTTTATATTATGAAGAACACAAATTAGTACATATTCTAAGTTGGTCGTTAGAAGTAATAAGGGCTAAACTAGCATTGATTATAAAGTAAATTGGCATACTTGGTTGCCTATAGTGATACACCGTCTTTTTTGATTCTTTTCTTACAGCCCGAATAAAAACAAATAAAATTGAATAGAGTATAAGTATACTGTGATTAAATACCATGAATCGCTTTGAATATTGTGAACCAGACCTAGGGCCCAACGAATATCATTTAGTACAAGATAGAAATGTGAGATTATATGATGGAAATCAGAAGGTAAAAGTGGTCCAATTGTACATTGATTACAAGTGTTTAACCTACTAACTTTTCCAGACAAACTTTGAAGGGGGTGAAATAAATATTACATCTCACAGAATTTTTTGGGCACAACCAGGACATTTCAACAATGGCCAAATTTGTTTAGCACTGCCACTTAATTTGGTCATCTCATTTAATGAAGAATCACCAGGAACTTTTAGCTTTAGTCGAAACCAGAAATTGGTGTTATATTTGAATGAGCCATCTCCAGATAGAAATGAAGGACCTCAACTAACCAGTTTATATAATTACATCAAATTATCATTTAGAGAAGGATTTGGATCTCAGGTGGTTGATGCAATTAACAATGCTATTGTACAAAAGCGTTGGTCATTGGATGAGCAACAAGTTCAAAGTGCTCCAGAATCTACTAGGAATAAATTGAGGGAGATTAAGCTAAGAACTGGTATAGTGGGAATTGAGAGGAGCCTACAGGAGAAACAGAAAGCTACTGATGAGAGTATAAATGTGGCTTTTCAGGATTTGAGCAAATTAATGCTGATGGCTAAAGATATGGTCAAATTATCACAAAACATTTCAACAAAGATAAGAGTAAGTTGTTTATATATATGTATATATTTAATCAACTGTTTTTTAAATAATTTAATGTATTAATAATTGTTATAGGAAAAGCAGGGAGATATCACTGAAGATGAAACTGTTCGGTTTAAGTCATACCTACTTAGTCTTGGTATTGATGATCCTGTAACACGAGATGCATTTAAGTCAAATAATGCTTACTATCAAAGTTTGGCTAAGCAAATTTCTGACATTCTTGTTACACCTATTGAAGAAGTAGGTGGCATGATGGTTCTCACAGACGTATATTGTCGAGTAAATCGTGCACGTGGCTTGGAATTATTGTCCCCTGAAGATGTTCTTAATGCTTGTCGGTATATGGAGAAACTGGAATTACCGCTCAAACTTTTTAGATTTGATTCAGGAGTCCTAGTTTTACAGCTTGTGAGTTTGGACAGTGAATCAGTTGCTTATGCTACAGAAGAGATTGTAAGTATTATTTTATTTTATTATGATTTAGTTATTATTTAAACCTTTTGCAATAATAGTTCTTTTTGTTTTGTAGATTAATGAAAAGGGATCAATCAGCTCAGAAGAACTGGCACAAGTCCTGGGAATTTCAGTATTGCTCGCGAAAGAACGTTTGAAAACTACTGAACATTATGGAAAATGTTGCAGAGATGATTCCATGCAGGGTCTACGTTTTTATCCTAATTTATTCTTAATAAAAGCAGATTAATTTTATACCAAATATGTGTCTTGCTTAATAATTTTACTTAATAATTATATTATTTAAAAGAAATGCGTTTGCGTATATATGGTATTATTATTCTGAAAATATTTAACTTGCAAATTACATTTACTACTAGATGTATATTTTTTTGGTTGGCATGTAATTTCTAATAACGCTTGGTATATCTCGTTACAGCTGACATATTATGTAAAAACAGCTTTAACCTCTACATTTGCTTCTTCAATCAATTCTAGTATTAAATCAAATTTACGAAATGGCCTCAGTAATTCGCATCGGAGTTACGCGTATTCTGAATTCTACACCTTCCGCCACCAATGTTCATTTAATTGGTGTAAGATGCATTTCAAGCAAGGCGACAATGGCTATGGAAAAGAGACCCCCGAAACCTGCACCTTATGACTATCACAACAAGGGCTATAACTACTTACATTCGTTCTTCGATAAAACGTCCAAGCGCTTTGATGAGAATACAAAGGTCATAATAATTAACAATTATAGAATTATTAGTTTTCAACCTATTTACTTATATGTATACATAAACATTCAATTTTAGCTTATTATCGTTGAAGGCCCAGTTGCAAGTGGCAAGAGTGCTTTTGCCAAAGAATTGGCTAAAGAGTTGGATATGAATTACTATCCTGAAGCTAATCAAGACATGATCTACATTAATGACTATGGTTATGATATGCGTCAGTTGGACCCACAGCTTCCTGAAGCAACCAGATCATTTGATATCAATAATTACTTGATTAATCCAAGACACAGGCTTTCAGCATCTTTCCAAATTAGACAATATGCTGTCAAGTAAGAAATTCGTTTAAAAAAAAGCATATTACATTGATTTATGTTGGACAATTCGATAGTAATGTTTTATTTTGCAGATATTCTCAATATATTGATGCATTAGCACACATACTAAGTACTGGTCAAGGCGTAGTTTTGGATCGTTGTGCATTCTCTGATTTTGTTTTTCTTGAGGCAATGTACCGTGCTGGGCATATTTCAAGCTTGGCACGTTCGGCCTACTATGATATTCGCAAAAATTCGATTTCTGAGCTTTTGAAACCACATTTGGTTATTTATCTGGATGTCCCTGTTCCTAATGTGAAGGAAAATATTAAGAAGAGGTGTCTTCCTTATGAAGCCAACTCGCCTGCATTAACTGACGAATTCTTACAAACTATGGAAGATGTATACAAGCAGCAGTATTTGAAAGAAATGAGGTTTGTCTTAAAATGATGAAAATTGTAGTACTTTTTAGCATTGTAATAATTCTCTTTACTTATACAAATATCTTTTAGCAACTCTTCGGAATTGTTGGTTTATGATTGGAGCAATGGAGGCGATACCGAAATCGTCGTCGAGGATATTGAGCAAATTGATTTTGATCGTTTCGATAAACAAGATTCGCAAATGAAGGACTGGCGAATAATTCGTGAGGAGGAATGGGCAATGCTTCGTCATCGCTATGCTGATAAAAAGGATAACTTATATTGCTATTTGAATGTACCTAGATTTGATGTGCCTGAGCTAGTAACTGAAGCTGAAGATATGGTGAATTACAGACATGTTATTGATGAGGTATAATGAATTGAAATGTTGTTTCAACTGAAGGCATTTATTTTAATTGCATATTTTTAGGCTCCTGGTATGGAATATCTTACAGGATTTAATCGTGCAATGGGGGATGATAATATCTTATTTAAGAGTCCCAAGAGACGCGAAACACTCCCGAAACGCGAAAGAAGAACCAACTTTGAGATTGCGGTGTAAAGATTAATGTACATTTTATGAAAGTGATGTTAACATGATTAATGTCTTTAAGTTAGATCAATAAAGTTCGGTGTGGAACATGAGGTACTTTGGATTGCTGTTATGTTTTAGTTGAAGTAGCATGACTAACAATAATAATTTCTAAGTGCAGAACCTAAAGGTAAAGGACATTCTCATAGTTTTGGGTTTATATATACTCAAAAAGATATTTCTAGAGGTTGTAGCGAATTTATTATTGCATTTTTCTATTGTAAAAATTCAAAATATTAATAAAAATTATAACGCATCGCGTTGCGTATGCATAGCAATAATCATATTTTTTGAAAAATTAACATTAAATTGACAAACCAACGTTCTTCCCTCAGAACATGAATATAAGTTTCATGTTCTAAGGTCCCGCCCAATGAAATATATCTATACTTTATCTATATATAGTATATAAAAGCAGCATTCCCTATCTTAGCCAATAAGTGGAGGTGTCTACGATGCAGATATATCAGTTCTTCTGTCAACAGGGGCTGGTTCGCGCGAGATCGGAGACAATCGTGACACAAAAAGCTTGAACGTCACTGGTCAGTTATGATTACAATCAGATAACATTATATTATTTGTTTTCAGCCTCATAACTTGTGTTTATTTGCATTCTATGGTGCATCCTTATCAGGAGCATATGTTTAATCAAAGAATATGTTTAATACATTATTTAGAGATGAGGCGTTGTGACTACTCCAACCTAGTTGTGTGATATTTGTTCAACATCAGTTGAATTTAATTTTTTTTAAAGTATTAATTTGATAATAATTTGGAAAACATCCCATTTTTGAACTTTTGCAATAAATATCACAAGTTAAATGCTATTTTCAATTGATTTGACCGTTACTATGTGATAGTTAATTTTATAATTAATTAAAAATAATTTACTATGTTTACTATCACAAATGATTATTGAATATTTAAACATAAAATTTAAAAACATATAATTACTACTAGTTTCAAGTTTTGATGCCCATTATCAAGTAACAACAAATTGACATAAATAACTCATATAACAATAAAACTATGGTTACGTGCATACAAGTAAACAAACAAATTTGATAACAAATTTTTAAAAAAATGTATAAAATTTTGAAAAGTGGTGAGTTGTTAAATCTGTTTGTTCATTAAGAATTTTAATTTCCGGATTATTGTAATGTTTATAAATTTCGGCCGCTTCTAACAAATTTAGTTTCGGACCTTTTGTACAGGTATGAAGAACTTTTACATTATTTTTAGTTGGAAAAGAGTGATTATTTTCTAAAGCATGAATAAAGCATGCAATTGAGCTAAAACCATTATTTTTCTAAAAAAAGTATTTGTGTTCTTCAAACCTCTTTTTTATGTTTCTTCCCGTTTGACCTACATAAACGCCATTACAATCGGGACATAAAATTTTGTCCTCCTGGCTAAGTGTGTAATTCTCTAATGTTTTTTGCATTGAATAAAATGTTTAAATTTATGAATTTGGTTTAAAAGCATTTTTTTTTGTTTTTGTAATATTTTTGCTATTTTGTTTGTATCTTTGCCGAAATATGTTAATGTTACATAGTTTTGTTCTTCTAAACATTTTGGTTTAGTTTAGGACATAAATGATGTCAATTTGTTGTTACTTTATAATGGGCATCAAAACCCGAAACTAGTAGTAATTATTTATATTTTTAAATGTTATATTTAAAAATACATCAATTATTTGTGATAGTAAGGATTGTAAATAATATTTATATATTTAGTTTAATGCTATATTGACCAGTTTTGAAATTGTCAATAATTCTCAAAAGAATAGGCAACTATATATACAATTAATTTCAACTGATTTTAACTGAATCGTAATACTTCGGTAATTTTTACATGGTTCTCTAGATAGCGATATAATTCTCTTTCTTTTTACATATTTACCACGTTTTTTGCAAGTGAATGGAGCTTCTATATACTATGGATATAGTATAGATAAACTTAATTGATTATATATATATATATCTATAAGATATAAAAGCAGTCAACAATATGGTTCAACATAGCATCTAACTTGGAATATTTATTGTTCAAAAAAGAGATTTTCGCAATATTTAACAAATTGTTACTTTTAAATAAAATGGAATTCAACTGATTTTGAACTAAAAAGATGTATTACACGTCTTCTTTGATTAAACATATGCCCCTTATAAGGAAACACCATAGAATGCAAATAAACACAAGTTATAGGACTAAAGATGAATAATATATCTAGAATACATGTAAATTTTTCACAGGACCTAAATTCAATGCATACCTTATATTAAACTAAACAAATCAATCAACTATAAATATATTAGTTTCACGTTTAAAAATGTGCTAATTCATATATATATTTATTTATTTATATAATATGCAATTTATCACTTAAATAAAATAATAATAATAATAAATTATATAAACATATCTAAAGATTTCATCAATATTTGTAACATTTATGTATTAAAAAGTATTTGACTCTAATAGATCTCATGTGCAAATTCGCACTAAATCGAACGACTTGTTGTGCTTCCTTCCGTTTTATGACATATATGATAAATATGCATACATATCTATTAAACAGAGCTGATACATTTCTATGAGACTTTATATGGAAATCCAACCCGCGACCATCGGATCAACAATTAATGTGTTAACCCGTTGGCCACCAAGCCTATACATACTTAAAAAACTACCAAAACTAAACGAATATTAAAACTAATTTATATTAATTGTTTCATTGTACGAATCGCATTACTTCTTTTTTTCATCGTAATACATATATGGAATCTTCGCTTTAGTACATACGATGTCATTCATACTGTGCATTCTACTATCACCCCCTCTCAAACATCTATTCACATCTTTTACATAAGAAAAAATATCGAATTTTATACATTGCTCAAAATCAATTTTTCATGTTCTATGATAGTCACCAGGATATACATCTATCACATAATAATAAATAATAATTCCAGTCATTCCACCTGAGAACATAGGGCCTCCACGATTATTTTCCACCGAACCCGATTTTTCGCGCTCTTGCCATGATTTGCCGAGCTGCTTGGCCTCGTTCAGTATAGTCCGCCTCCAGGTGACTTTGGGACGGCCTCGACCACGGGTTCCTTGTGGGTTCCATTCGAGGGCTGCCCTGGCTATGTTGTTTGGGCCTTTCCGGATGGTGTGTCCGATCCAGCCCCATTTTCTGGCAATAATAGATTTAGCAATACTTGTTTGTTTTGTTCTCTGCATCAGGTTATGTTTGTTATTTTCTGTGGCCAATATACTTTTAGGATCTTCCGGAGCATGCGGTTTACGGTGGTTTGAAGTTTGTTAGCCACTACCTTCGACATCTTCCACGTCTCTCAACCGTATAGGAGTACTGATTTTACGTTGCTGTTGAATATACGCGTTTTTGTGCCGAGCGAGTAAACGTTCGATTTCCAGATGTTCCTCAGTGCCCCAAACGCTTGCTGCGCTTTCTGGACGCGTGCATCTACATCTGCGTCGGTGCCTCCACTCTGCTCGATTATGCTTCCTAGGTAGGTGAATTGTTTGACGCTTTCGACGGGCTGACCTTGGAGCAAGAAAGGAGTTAGGGTGTTGGTCATGATTCTCATTTCTTTGGTTTTCATTAGGTTGATTTTGAGACCCATTTTTCTTGCTTTGCTGTCTAGGGCGTTGATCACCCTCTCGCCTTAAACCATTCGATTGTGAATCCTACACGAACTTTGATTTAATAAGTCTTAAATCAAAGTGAAATCGTTAAATTGGTACCTGAGCTTATCTCACTCTGAGCGGTTAGGAGAAGGGAATGAGCGGTAATGTAAATATGTACACCCCGAAACCTAATACTAAATCAACAATTTTAATTCTTCAAAATATTTTTTTCATAAATGTTTTTACTGCCTGCAGAAAACTTTGCAAAGAACTGGAGCTAAATGGAATTCTTTACCATGTAGCATAAGATTTTTTCGTCTAAAATTTGACTTTAAGAAAATCAAAAAATTCTATACTACATGATAGTGAATTCATTTTTACGTATTGGATGCAAATAATAAGTAAAATTGGTTAGATGGATTCCGAGATTTTTTACAGCCTGCTGAACAATTTTGAGAAAAGGCGAGTTATTGTTTTAAGTTTGGTTATCTCTTTAAAGAAATAATTATGAGAGAGAGAGAGAAACAATATTTTTCACAGTAACTTTACAACTAAGTCATATAGCGAAATTTCGTTTTAGTATAATATTCGATTTAACTCTTATCGTTTAGTCCCCTCTTAAGTCTCTCTTTTTTCACACATGCTATACCAATATGAAGATTTTATACATCGTATATTTGGCGGAGGATAAAACTAACTAACAAATTCATTTGTCAAATGTCAAGATGTATTAATCTTCTGGTATTTTTTGTTTCGAATTTACAACGATCTTGCAATCGGTTAGATGCAGATTCAATGATTTACATGCATTTGCACATTGTTACCTATTATTATATTATCGTGAACAATATTCTAGACTAGATTTTTTTTAATAAATAAGGTTTTAGCGGGTGGCATTATCTACATGTTGTATTGCGCTTTCTAGGTGGTATGATTGTTATAATATTCTAAGTTTGAAGTAAGAAATGTAATGATTCAGCATA
>JARJDU010007722.1:0-13528 GCA_030264695.1 Lissagria laeviuscula
GATTTTTGCAATTAAAAGATAACATAACGATTTTATATATAAAATTGTTAGATGTGCAAATTTAAATTAATTCTTATTTTGACATTAATATTTAAATATTTTATTGGGCAAAATATTAAATAGATATTATGGAAATGTGGCATAGTTTTTTTTATTGACTTAATAAATTCTGGTTTAAACTAGGTTCAAACGGTACGTTTTTAAAGTTATTAATGTTTTTTCGCAATATTAATTTTACACTTGCGTTATTTTAATAATAATATTATTAATAACTTCTGCATGCAACGCGTCAGCTGGTTGATCAAAATGTGTATCTTGTTTTTCACTTACAATGATAATCTTCATCAATACATACGAGTAACACCATATATAAAATGAGAATAAAACACTCAATAATATTATACATGTAAGTACACACAATATGTACATATTCTTGTAAGTACTTGCATATTATATGCTAGCAACTTTTCTTTTTCGCCTCTTTTCGCGGTAGCTTTTCATTGCATTCTGCTCGTCGTACCGTGGCTTCTTGCGTTGAACAGTAGCCGTTGTTGCTTGCTCATTTTCTTTATTTGCAAATTGCAATCGTTACTATCCGCATTATATTACGCTCGGTCGATCAACCGTCTCTCACTTCTTTTGATTATTATCAGACATCGTCCGGCGCTATTAAAATCTAATAAATAAAACACGTCGTACCAGGTAATATTTTCACTGTCTTTTGCAAATAATATCTACATTTTGCGAGATGCAGTAGTTGGTTTGAAGGGTCAACTAAACTAGTAATTTCACTTAATAATAATTACTAAAATTATTACTGTGGTCAGTAATTGTGTAGCACCAGGCAAGTCGGATAGTTTCATAACAATAAAAAATATCTTGTTAGTCTTTTCAATGCTAAATCATTTTGTTTGTTTTATATATGATTGAATTCATGTTTAATATTTAAAGGTTTTATTTAATAACTTGATATGTAATATTTATTCAAACTTGTTTTTTCATTATTATTATTTCTATACTTGTGGGGCCAACGATTTATTTCTACTGCTTAGAATAAAGTTTCTTGTATAGAACTGGTAGCTTAACATTTATATTGGCAGCTCATTTCTTGCTTTGTTCTTGTTCCCAATTTGTTTCATTCAAATTGAATAATTGCGAAACTGTTCTGCTGTTCGGCGTTAAAAGCTGATATTATTGCGGCAAGTTTTTGCCGCTTTGTATCTAGGTTTGCTTTTGCTTTGCAATTAATTCTTTTTCTGTCTTGCTCTAATGCTTTTTTTATTTATTTATTTGCTATGTCATTAATAAAAAAAAATTCTTCGTCACGTTATTAAAATGTATGAGTAATTGATTTAGAATTACATGTCGGAATTGATAACACGAATGATGAAGAAGTCGTCAATGCTAATTATCTCGCAGTCGTAAATTTAACTATCAATATAATATGTATAATCATTTAACGAAATATTACGACATGGAAGAGCATAAAGATGTTCATATTCAATATTCAAAACACTCGCACATAACGAAACAATTACAATTACATGACATTGTGAATGTCATGCCCGCATGCTGTAAATAAATAAATAAGAATGCGTTATACTCAATATAAGTACATATTCATATATATTCCAGCAGAATATAAATTCTTTTAATACATGAAAATACATAATTTCTCTACTCGTTTATCTGCGGGATAGCAATCAAGTTTTTATTATCAGCCGCCTCTGTATTGTGAATCGCTTACTGATAATGTAATTCGATGGACAACGAGCGGGTTGGACGATAGCATAGTTGGACTATGATGCATTAAATTACGGATAGTTTCGTTTATAATAGCATATTGCAGGTACGTGTATATTGTCTGCCCATTTTGCGTTTTTAGTCGATTATAGTAAAGAAGCGAAGCGTCGAAGCCACGATTATATTACACATTTTGTGATGATAAATGTATATAATGGCTTGGTAAAGGTATTATACACATATTACAAGCCACGATGGAATTCATGAAGTGGAAATATGTAGAGGAAAAAAATTGTTGGTAGGTGATGTAAATAAGTGCACTTCCCGGAATATCACATCACGGCCATTCACGCACAATTAATTTTTAAAGTTTCGCCTTTGTCTTTGTTCCGTCGCTTGTTTTTGTTAAGTTTAGTATGGTAGTACTAAACATTTGAAATATGTATTTAACTACTTCTTTAAACTAGGTGTAATCCAGTCGCAAGTGTTCCTTCAATTTTTAAAGTCGATGTGATGTAATTCCCCCCTACAGGTTATTGTACTTAGGGAACTAAATAAATAATGAACTCACCGTGAATGAAGGAAGAAGAAAAAAAATCAATGAAGTCCTTTCAATTGCAATCCTGAATCCATTTAGATTGTAATAATTGATGAATGAATACAATTACTCGTACAGAAGAGAATAGTTTTTTTTAAAATTATTATTATATATAGCACACTTGGTCATAACCAACCATCCGAATAAAAACGATAAAAATAGCCATAAAGGCATGATGCATGCATATGCGTGCGGTCTGCAAACAATATGTTACCATCGTGGAAAATTGGTAATTTCGTTATATATATATTCCAGCGAGTACTATTTAAAATATAATACACTTTCTAATCTCGAGTGAGTACAGTATGTCGGTTGAGAAGAAGTCCGCATCGATCGTACTTTCGTTTTCGATTTTTTTCTTCTTCTTTCGTTGCTTCTTATTCTAAAGATCTCATCGATTATGTTGACTTACATTTTATTCAATGTGCAATTGCACTATATTATTATCTTTGATGTGATGATTGAAAGAAAAACGGAGAGGAGAAAAGTAAAGACTTTACCTACTAGAGCAAGGCAACAAGGGAAACAATCTATAAAGCTAAATAAGAACAAAATAATTGCAAATTTGTTAATTTTTATTTCATCACTAATATCATTGATGAGTTTTAAATGTCTAAATAACGATCAAAGCTTGATGAGATGTTCTTTATTATAAAATTAGAAATGATGAGAATTACTACAGCAAATTGCAGAAGTTGCAAGCTGAGAAAAAAATCTCAGTACAATGATACTTTAAAACTATAGGAGTTATTAGCCAAAATGAAAGAAAATTAACTAAATCACCAATGGAAGAATGTATCATCAGATGTAGACAATTTGTAGTTGTGTCTACTTAGACTTAATTTTTTTGTTTACCGCAGCAATATAATTACAACAATAGCAACAAAATGCAATTTCGCTGGCATATTTTGGTTTTATCTTCAAATCGCCATGGGAAAAGTATTTAATTTCAGAATATGTCATGTCTCTGCAGAATAGATTAAAATAAGGGTAACAATTTGCTGATATTTCTTTGTTTTCTCAGTTTTGTTATCTTTTATGAGGAAGTCTAAGTAATTTTATATTCTTACTGTAACTTGCGGTAACATCGTGATATAGAATTGAATATGCTATGAAGATGTTCGCAGAATTTCAAGAACTACTAAGCCGTATTTTATGATGTTTGATGACGATATCGCGTGACATTAGTGACAAATTTATTAATTGTGCTGTATTACAATGTAAATATTATAAAGCTGTAGGAATAGATAAAGATGCTAGTAACTGTTTCTAAATATTGCAAAAACAACGCAAGTGAATCACTAAAAACCAACAAATTTCTTAAACTAAAATACCAAATTATTCCTTATCTAAAATACTTCATTAAGTTTTATGCGTAGCTCAAAGCAACGAAACATTTTACATGTAATCATTGCATGTTAACATGTGCATTCTATAAAAAATGATCAATGTTTGTTATTGGTCGTGTGTGAAAAATTTCAATCGAATGTTATGCTTGGTACTCATACACCATGTCACGTCACTTTCTACATTTTTCTCCAATTTTGTTTCATGTTAACTGCCTGTTTGCTTGATAATTATTTACTCAAAGTTTCCTTTCTTTCGTTCTTTCTTTACATGGTTTTGCATATTTATATTTTCTATTATGTTGCTCATATTTGAAGCTTATTATATGTTAGATTCCATTAAATTTAAAAGAATTAAACGAACGAATAAGTTGCTGATTAATTGCCAATTAAACAAAAGCTTCTAAAGGTATTTTAATCAAACCGCTATAGCATTATGTAAATGAGATACACGTCGTACGACGCTTAATTAATATATAAAGTTATATAAATCTATAGAGTGAACTAAAACGAATAATCGCTAATTATGTTTTGCATTAAACATCGTTTATTGTCGTCCATTTGCGATTACATGCGAAGTTAGATATCTTAACTGGGAACTAACTACAAAAATTTCTAATTTCACTCGAAATTAGATATTGTTATTGTTTACCTAAAATGTTATTCTTATTGTGTTGTTACAGAACGCAGTGCTGTTGTCAGACAGTGATTCCGACGAAGGCCCCGCGAAGAAACTTCCGCGTTTAACAAACGAGGAAGGATGCGTCATCGAAAAGTATTTTCTTTTGGAGGTATGCTGGAAAATGATTTGTTTTGATTTTTATTAACCGTAAAATTGCTTGATTAATGATTATTGTAACGTTTAACAATTTGAGAGACAAATTATCTTCATCTTGATAATAATCATTTAAAATTAGTTGAGTAGAGATTTGTCGATTAATTAAACATTTAATCGTATCTACATATCTAAGTTAGCTGGTATGGAATATATGATATTGTTATCTGAGCAGTTCGTCAGTCATCCACATATTAAATACTTAGAATAGGAATCAAAATTATATTATCTTCGCGTGCTAGCTGCCGAGACATAAAACATATACGAAGTTTATATACTGAATGATTGATCAGTACCGTGAGGAACCACAAGAAACGGCACGTCAATGGATTTAGATCCCACCTGATAGGTATAGCTAGGCGCGAGCTTATTTTTTTTTCTTTCATTTTAATAAACTAATCAAATTGCGCCAAGAGTCAGTCACTCAAGTCACTGTTAGAAACTGTGCGTTGTCGAACAAAAGAACTAAACTGGGAATAGAATGAATAGTTAAACGATTGTACTCTTACTAGGACTAGGTGGACTAGTCCACTTAGAAAATTGTCTTGGTTATCTAGTTCAGTGCCAATTACCAATAACTGAGTTTTGCGCACGCCTATTGATAAAAATCGATATATGATATCATCAAATATGTGCAATCTATTGTTATCGATAAAATACATATTGATTTTGGCGTTGTTTTCCCCCTAATAGAATGATATTGACACGATTGACGGCGGTAAATGTGACGACGAACCTTGCGACTTCAAACACGGAACAATGAATACAATGAATAACGGAAACGGTAACTTCCCTGCGTCGCCAATTGCACCTCAAGAAGAAGTTAGGAACTACATCGAATGCGATTCCACCACACCTGATATCATTGTGGTACCCAGGGCAAAGAAAAATACGCAACAGGCGAAGTATGTGTTTTAATAAATTTTATACAGGCTATAATTAACACCACTTTATTTGCTGCCAGGATAAAGAGCGCACGAAACTCTGGCACTTATTACTTCAAGCACATCGACACCGACTCCGACATGGAGAAACTCGACCATCTTCAAGACATCACCCTAGATAACGAAAATGAAAACCAAACGACTTCGGAAGAAGAATGGACCTACACAACAGGTGATAACAAGCCTACAAATCAAGAAGATGATAATCAAAACAACAAATTGATTCATATTCGGAAAATGGTACAAGAAGTAGAGGAACTTGTCAGTCCAATGATGCGTTCTAACACTAACCAAACCCCAATCAACAAAATGTTACGCATTAAGCAATGGTTGGAGATTGATAAGCCTGAGGATAGTTGTGATGCTAGTTCTGAAGACGATGCTAGCAGCTCAGAAAGTTCGGAGGAACAAAACGAGAGCATTGCTACTTACAGACCGCAAACCTCACTTAATGCATCTTCTATAGATTTGGGGCATGTTGCAGTGGCCGCTTCTACACCAAAAGTTATCCTAAGGCAGAGATATAATGCGAGTAAAAATTTAAAAGATAAAAGACCTTCTTCTGTGTCTTGCATTACACAATTGCAAAATATCCATGCAATGGAGCATGATGGCCAAGGGTATTCAATATCGGAGTCAGCACTGCACCAGTTACCTTTGAATTGTTCATTGAATAATAACAATGAGAATTCTTCTTCGACCGTGGATGATAGCAGCGCTATGATCAACGATGAAAATAATTCACCAATGAGAAGGAAGCGATTTAAACTTAAGAAGAAGGCAAATGTAGGTTTTTTGTTGTTGTATTTCTCCGCTTCTGAATACATATTTAATTTATTATTTGTTATGTTTATTTAGATGAGGAAATTTGAGATGTCAACTCCTTATAATGGGTCCTACATCCGCGAGCGCGCTGGTACCTTAGTCAAATCTGGATCTTTTTCTGGAAGAATGACAACTTGCAAACCTTCGAATTCGGATAGGCATACAGCCAGTGATCCGTCTACTCATCCCATGGGTCAAGGTGGTTTTGAAACGTCAACGACAAGTGGTGCTGACAGTGATGAGGATAAACGCGTTCGAAGGTGAGATGTTAAAATAGCTCACATATCTCATGCTTAATTTTCGTGTTTAATTTATTTCTAGAATGCCTTTATTCAAAGTCGGTAGTGCTGTTCATCAATTGCGAGATATTCGTGATGAAAGTCCGGGAAAATTCACTAATGAAGAACAATTGAGTTCTTTATGTGAGGATGCTTGGGATAATTACCAGGTAATTACATATTTTGGCGGATTGGATTGTGATATTAATAATTCGTTTATTTTAGGAGAAATATTCTTCTGAAGCATACAGCGAAGCACATGATTCCGATGCGGCTCGAAGATTATTAGATTTTGGCGAAGACTATCGCAATTTCTTGGGAAGTCAATCAGACTGGTCGGCGCAATCCAGCCAGTTTGAGTTTTCACCACAATTTCCTCGTAAATGTTATATTCCTATGAATGTCATTGATTCGGACAGCGAAGCCAGTAGTTTGCGGCAATTGCTGAAAGATTCTCGTGATCAGCTAGTTTACACTGAGAACATGTTTGAACAGCAACGAGCTCTTGGATTGAACCAGTTTCTTGTGAATAATGATATGGTACGTTTTAAATTCGTTTTTTTAACTAAGTGACATTCCCCAAATTGTATTTCCAGATGGAATTAAATGCAACATGTGATCGACACATTAGCTGCTTATCCCCAGTGGAAAAGTCACCCGATGAATACACCCTTTCCAGTTTGGATCGTCGGGAATTTTCAGGTAGGAGTTTGCTGCCTAAAGTATTTACCAGTTTCTGGAGTATACTCCTTGAATTTTTATACAATAAATCCGCGTGTTTATTCAGATTCTGCCTGCGTAAGGTAGGACTGGAGAAACGTTTTATTTCGAAAATTCATTGCGAGTAAATAATACATAAAAGTACACAAAAATGTGTCCTTATACATAGTTAATAATAAGTATGGATAAAGTATACTATACCAGTGCACGAGATAAAAAGAATTTCTTAGTTTTTGGGGGTTTGAATGGGCTGTGATTTGGGATCTATTTACGTAAGCGTAATTAAGGACAATAATTGCGATACGCAGAAACAGTGCCTAACCATATACATTAAGTTTTATATTACTTTAGTAAATTAAAGGATACTGATTTTTCTATTAATTGACAGACAGCGTTGAGTTGAATGTTTATAAAGACTAATTTTACAATTTTTAAATTTTGAGAGTGAGATGTTTTGTTATTTTTTATTTGCAAAAAGAAAATGTAACGCCATTGTAGATTCATAGATTTTATTATTTATTTTATAATTTTTTTTTATAAGTTTAAGATTTCTGACTGCATAATTAATGTAACAGCATGAATATTATTTGCATTAAATTGCTTGATGCTTTGTAAATTCAGGTTTCCAGTTATTTTACCTTTGTTCCAATTTCCATTCCTCACTTTCTTTTATCTCTTTTGATACGAGTCAGAATTACAATGTGGAAATTCAAAGTTTATTTCTTGGCTAAAAACATATATAATGATTGTGGTGAGTATTAAAGATTCTCTTACGAAAAACGCGACTTGCCATATATTTAAAACATCATCAATCAATGATAAAATCTGAATAAACAAATTAAAACATTTCATCCTTGCGATTGTTCTCCTGCTTCAATTAAATTAACTCCTTCGGTCGGTGATTTGGTCTAATAACGTAAAATAAATGCCTATTACAACTAAATTGTGGGGCTGGTATACTTTGTTTTTAATAAATGGCAAACGGTGCCTTACTTATTAATGGTCGTTCTTTGTTTACTTTACAGATTTGATCTCCAGCTGGCAAAGTCTTAAGAACCGTGTCAATACTATGCAAGAATATCGAAATTTGCAAAACGAAATCTTGCAATTGAAGCGACAACTCCTGGCAATTAAGATTCCTAAAACCATCGAGAGTGTTACTGTCAACACATTAGAAGATCTCAGTCGGGACATTGATTTATATAATGTAAGTATAATTATAATATAAATAAATAAATTTCAATAACCGGGTACTCACGGATGCTCGTCGATGCGCGGCTCATGTGCAACTGTTCTTACGTAAAAATGCCTCTTTACCACCCTCGTTACATAAACTACTATAAACGGATACGACAGCGGTGGATTTAGAGTTGACGGGGCCCTTGACGCATAAGTAGTTTGAGGCTCTTTGTAGGGGCCTGAAGCGTACAAACTTTTGCTTGAGGGGCCCCAGGCGCCTGTGTTTAAATCCGCCACTGGGTACGGGTGCCTTTAGAATCAATATTTACAGCATTTGTAGTAACGCCTGTAATATACAGGTGGCGCAAAGGGTACCGTTTTACCCGCAAATTTCTTAAGATCTAAAAGTTTTGTACACATTTCGTAAAGTTCTTATTTCATATACGCCCGATGGCTACTTTCTAAGTTAACTAATTCGAAATTAAGGACATATTCCTTAAAAGTTTAATTACTTGTTAGCAAGTAATTTTGCAAAGGTATAGGAATTTAACGATTTTTCAAGAGAACCCAAGAAATGAAAAACTAAGGCAGACTTTCTTGCTGTTGATACTGCTCCTGCTTTTGCTTCTGCTTGCTGCTAGTAGGAATGGCAAGCCGGCAAAATTTCCCGGCGTACGAAATAACGATAAAAGCGTACCCGTGTCGAGCTGCACAGCTCTCGGCGCGGACGTGACGAGACTCCAAAGTCGCCTTCATCACGGCCTGGATGGAACGCTTTACGCTTTTCAGCCTTGCAAAAGCAGCAGCAGGAGCAGGAACAACCACGTCCAAGTCTTAATCTTGGGCCACGCACGCGGGGCGGAAATATTTTCTTCTTCCCGGCTGGTTGGAGACGATCGATATCGATCCTCCAACTTACTTGCAAGAATCTAGGTTGTTCAACTAGCTTTTAAAAACTTGCATTCACTTAGATTTTTGCACTATAAATTGCTCATGATAACTACTACCAGTTGATTTAATTAGAACTAGGAAAATATGAGGAATTTTAGATTGAATGATTATTACGGATGCAAATTTATAGAGTCTGATGAAAGTACGAGACATACGTGGATGTGGTACAGGATGAGCATGTCATGAAGGTGGAGCAAGAACGCGTTCAGGACCAGGGTTGTTGCTAGGGGTGGCGAATTTTGGTTGAATATGTGATTGGTATGCTGTGCGTGGATGCTGCGTGCTTCCTTGTGCATGCAGACACACATTCCGACGTAATTCAATTTGCAATCAACAGCCAATCAATCGGTTTGAATTCTGTTCTCTACAAGCTTTGTATCAAACCGGTGTGCAAACATGCACTATGTATGTGCTTTATTTTTGCATTATACTATATATTTTAGTGTGATGGATAATTTGATTGAATCAATTGAATATTTAATTTTCACCGAAAATTACTATAAAACTGAATGCAAATCGCCTCTGATTGCATATGTTGTGGTTTCTTTGCATGTTTTTTTTTACTATGTATACAAATGTAGGTACAATATATATTAAGCATGTTTATGTGTTCGCTGGCCATTCGTGTCATACATATGCCGCATTGTATATTTTATGATGGTCGGAAAAACTTTGACACGTCTCGTGCAGAGCAGCGAGTCAAGCATCAAACGGGAGCCAAGGTCCGGTCATAAACTTGAGTAATTTATACATATACGGTCATCAATGTCGTCCAGCGACGATATATGACCTCTTCTCAGTCTCCTGCGAGCGGAGGACCACGGTTAGGAAGGACTCTATTCCTTTGGGAGGTTTGCTCGATTACTTCGGGACACTTCGTCTTCACGCATTTTACTGCTTTTCATGTCATTTTCATCATCGTGCATTTCAGGGGTGGTAAATAATATAAACGTGCGTTTATTAGAATTTTTTTTTAAATATTTTTTATCTTAATGAAATTGATTTCTAGCTTATTATTAACTCACCGCGACGGTAAATACTATTTGAAGATGATGAATGAAAGATGTAAGAGATGCTTTAACTTGAGATAAAAGTATACGATGCATAATGGTATCGCTCGATTTGATTTATACCCACATAATTTGATTCAATACGACGTTTAAAAATATTTATAAATATATTTATATAATCGTGCTGCTGGTGGCACAATGCCGCGCACCGCGCGAGTTAATCATTTAAGCGGCGGGCAGTCTTTTCAATATAAATGACTTTCAGCAGTACAGAAGATAATTCGTACACCTTTTTCTTTGCTTACAGGCCGAGCTCACCAACATCGAAGAGCATAAAAAGAAGCTGCTCAAAGTGAACGTTGCCGTTAACCATTTTACGACCGAATATGCCGACTACGTTTCTTCCTCACTGAAAGCCGATGTGTCCGAACTCTATCGCATTTGCTATGAAATCAAAAATAGGTGAGTTTATCTTAATAATTATATTTGCATTGTGTTATGAATTGTTGCATATAATCGGAAAACATATGTTAACATTTATTCTGTTTAATTTGACGTTTTGTTTAATTGGACGTTTTCGATGTTTGATGCATTATGCAAAGCAATGCGTTAGTTTTCCATTTTGAATATTTAGTCGACTAGGTAATTGAAAATACTGTGAATGCACAGTAACCGTTTGTATTATTTTCTTTAATATAACAACTGATTTTATGAATGTCAACACGATTTCTTAATAAATTCGACGTTATTTTAAAATTGTAATTGTTTACATTTTCAATGGATACTCGTAACTAAATTTGTTTAATTTAAAATACAAATTTTTTACTTAATTAATGATCAAATCTATATTATGTATAGTGAACGCCCAACTCGGTATAATTCCATTATAAAATATAAATAATTTACAATCTCACCACGTTGCATTATGTGGGTGCAGCTGTTGTCAACCACTTTATTATTAAAATGTTTTGAATACAAATCACGACTTCTGCGTAACTTTACAGCATTGCTGCTGGTTGATTATGTCGCGTTGATTATATGTGAAATTTTATTGTACGATGCATTGTTTTATGTTTGGTTCCCAGTAAAAATAAAATTCATGGAAAAAACAACCTTAAAATATGTTAAATATAAAGAAAATGAATAACACAAAGAACAATTAAATGATTACAGTGCATCCGAACGAGTCACACGGCTGAATGTGTTGCTGCAAAGTTGGCAAATTCTGGAAACACGTCTGGATCAACTTCGAGGCGATTTAAGGGATGACGAGCAGAGTCTTGGCGCTTTAGATCAAGCCCTGCAAGGTGGTCATTTTAACGATCAAATGGTGACATCCACCCGAGTTGCCAAACTCCTTTCTGAAGCTAAATCAGATGTAAGTTTTATAACTTTAAAAAATATTTAATTACGATATACTTGCTTCATACTTACATTTATTGCTGAATTTGTTAAACATTCAGTACTCTTAAAATCGGGTGCCGTACATACAATGAAAGCTTTCTTCGTATGTTCTGGCCTTTTCTCTTCCTGTTCGTTAATAGCACACACTTTGTGTTTCTGGTCACGTCCGTAGAACGTTCCATGGAATCAACGTAAAAATACAAATTTAATATCGCATTGGAAGGCGGCAGGCCCCAGTGCACTTTGAACAGACTGCAATGCTGTCTTTACCACCAGATTACTGCAAAGCAGTCTGGAAAGGAAATTATTATTGGATTAAATACTAAAATTTTTCTGCATGCAGGTATCGCCTGGAAATTTCTAATATGTAAATTTTGAATTAAAGTCAACTGATGGCATTGCAGTTTTTCCTGTTAGTCTGATTCCCTGCTAAAAATCTCTTGGCGAATTTATTTCCCGTTGATTCCCAGTTTGCCGTAATATGAAATTCGGTGATACAAAGGATTGAAGCGCGATATTCTCTCTTCCCTGCATCTAGCGTAGATATTTCGACTTCTCTCACTAGACCTCGTCAAGAACTGCTTTGTATGCAGCGCGTCGCTTTTCATTACTACAGCGCGCATCATTCCAAAGTGCTGGAAAGCTGGAAAGAGTCGATACATATATAGCACAAGCAGCAGGAGCAGGGATGCATTCGTCTCTTTCCTTCCATGCTTTTGCCAGTTCTATACTCCACTCGATTTTTCTCTTTATACATGCGATATGCTTTTTGCATTCTGTTTCAGCAGGGATGTTCGTTTTCCGAGATTCTCACGGAGGGCTCCTTCTCCGACAGCGGTATCTCCGATGAGGGCTCAGAACACGACATCGGCGAACGCGAAAGACGTCTTACAGCGATTCGCCGACTTGTCCGACAATTAGAGGTAGTTATGGCACCGGACAGTGATGCTCGTGTCCGGATGCGAGAACGTTTGAATGCCGCTGAGGAGGAGCTCAGGACTTTGCAACATAAATGCCGCTCAATTATTGTACGCACTGCTGTTTCTACAACCACACCTCTAAGGTAAGCCTTAGATAAGAAAACATGGTGAATCAGCATGTTTAAATGCTACTTTAAAGTACTTGCATTGTTTTAGACTATTTCCCCAGCAATTTCTTGTTGTTAATTGTGTTTTTAAAGTCTTGTAACACCTCGATATTGAGGAATTTATTAAAAGTTGCTAAGAACGCTTGTATGGCAATAGAGTTGAAATTGAAAATAGGAATTGACATGAGAAAAATGAAGGCAATACGAGAACTAATTTATTAAATATTTAATATAAAGCAATAAGTGCGGCGCAACGCGGCTACACCCGCTGCGATTTAAAAGATTAATCGTTACAATGTTGTTCATGCACCACCGAAGCGAACGTGAACATGTGCTTCAATTAATTACAACAAACGTAAGACCATAAACAGCATAAAAATTATCTACGCTGTAATTAATTTAAACATATTTGTTTTGCCGGCTGTTTCTTTACCGCGTGTTTCTCATTTTATTCAGGAAAAACTTTTTATTCGACGTTGTTGTTTATTCATATTACGTCCCACACAAATCGGAAAATCTCTAGAACCAATTAAAATGAAAATTGTATACTAACATCTCCCAAAAGTCCTTCTAACATACATATTAAACAACTAGCAAGATCTTTAAAG
>JARJDU010007733.1:0-14966 GCA_030264695.1 Lissagria laeviuscula
GTTTGCGTCATTCTTGCATAATGCTCCAGTCTTTAATGCCCGATATCACCGCTTACACCTAAAGTTAAGCGTTCCCTAAATCTATCACTTAGCGCAATTTTTAATGTAAATTTGCGCTCAAGTGACTCTTAACTTTAAGTGTAAGTGGTGCGATCGGGCATAAGCCTTATATCCCAAGCTCAACTGCATGCAGGCGGCGATGACCCTAGAGCCGGCGCTGTTCGGAGGCATAACCGAACCTCATTCTTCAGTGTGTGTATGTTGGTCTTTTAGTTCTTGTTAGGAACATTGGGCTACATTTATTTTCTACCGGGGCTGGTCAATTGCTAAAGGCTTTAGGTTGTTTCATTCCTGGCTGTTCCTTTTTCTTAATAGCTGTCTGCTAACTGGGTGCCAACGTCTGCTTCGCTGCCCTTGTGAATACCAGTACAATGCTTGGCTGAGCATTCCGTTCTCCGCAAGATATGACCGATCCAGGTCAATTTGCTTACCTAGATCTGGTTGCCAGTTGGTTCTCGTTTTGCACGCTGTATTGGTTTGTTTTGGATATTTATATATATAACATGCATTATTACTTACATTCCAAGATAAACAAATGAATAACAATATACCCAACAAGCAATATATCATAATAATAAATCCAAATTTAATTATGATTGATTCTATTAAACATCAATTACAATTATACACAAAATACTAAAACAAAAACTAAAAACATCAAAACCTGAAATGTTAATTTAGTTGTTACAGTCTGCACCCCGTTACAAGCTTCTTCATCGCAATCGCATATCGTAAGTGAAAACAATTTATTCGACGGACTGGTGCAAGTGGATTTTCCAAATGATTGCACACATTCTCGAAAATAGACAGTATAATATGGATCAGTTACATACACTGAAAATCCAATAACAAATATTACAAATTACACTTTTTAGATGTTCTACAAATGGACAACAAACTCATATTGAAAGCTTACACGTTTGTACGATTTTTCGACATTTCCATTTGCCATGCGTCTCTTCAGAGTCATTATCATCGTTTTTATCTAGTGATTTCAAACCAGGTTCTAAAGTGGAATCATCTAAGTCATCTTCATGTTTAGTTTCAGGTTTAGGTTTATCATTAGCATTAGATTCATCGTCAGGATTAGATTGATTGTCGTCTTCGGTTGGCTCACTGCTACATTCATTAATGTATTTCTTGAGAAAAGGATCTTCTTTGCAACCTTTATCCTTGTCCGAACGACATTGGTAACATTTCAAGTTTTCAGCTACAATACTTATTGTGAATAAACAATTTATATTTATATGGTGTTAGGTGTTTGGATTTTGTTTACTCATGAAAAAATTCGATGATAACAGGACAATGAGGAGCAGGTGTTTTATCGATGGCATAATTGTCGAGTACCAAATTTTTGATGAATTAGAAAATTACAAGGACACAATGTTATATAGATAATATAGAACTTGACTTCTTTTCAAATATTTATTGTCAGGTTCAATTAATGTTGTGACATGTTAATTGAGAGTTGCTGCGGAAATATAAATTTGATACATTTGAAGTATGTTTTTACTATTTAATCATGAAATTTGTATAATTTAAATATTACAAAACAAAAAAGATTAAAATGACGCGTTTATGATTTCTAAATATTAATGCTTAAACTAAACACAAATTATAATATGCAATTCTCTCAATCTCTGCTTCAGTTGTATCTAAAAGTTTCTTAAAACTGAATTAATCAGAATGAATTATTGTTCTATAAATTCCACCAATATAATCGATATAATTCAGAACAAAAACATGGCAACCATTAGCAAAGATTCATAACACATAATGAAACAAAGTCGATCGAATGTTTTTAAAAAAAAACGTACTAAAATTATATCGTCATATAGGTGAGTTCTTACCAATTTTTAAAATATAAAAGATCCCCCTCTTCAAATGGCGTTTATTTCAGTGCTCGAGTCGGTAAAATCGTGTACCGCTGATTCATATCCGTTATTCTCGAATGCTTTACAGATTTCTAAAGAGAGCTTTCACGGACTCAGTAATCAACTATAGAATAAAATGAGTCTATCCATATCTGTTCCTTATAGTTATATAAAAGGAGCTCCGACAAAAGAAAGAACTTTGTAGTACAATCAGCTTGATGAGACGATGAGTGACATGGGCCGGTGCCGAACTATGCATTAAAACGTTATACAGCTGCAAAAGGCGCTAAGTACAATTCAAAAACAAATTTAGTAGCATTGGAAACTATATTATATATTAATGTAGAAAAGTATGAGATTTTGATTACTAATGTCAGACAACAAGATAAAATCAGTTTTTTTTTAGAATTAGAATTTACATAAAAATTAAGTTTATAATAATATTATATCATAAACAAACAAAAAAAGTTCAAAACGCAATAAAACAATAAGTTAGCATTATTATTCTAGTTTAATTTATCCTTTACAAGTAGGCAATAAATAAATGAAATACATTTATAACCATTTCAGTTGATCTACTCATCATCATCATCATCTTCATCTTCCTCGTCCTCGATAATAGCAAAGTGCATTGTCGTATCACTCAAGAATTCTCCAAAGTTCTTATGGTCTTCGAACATTTTCTTTAATTGCGAAGTGCGATCAGCGTAATATTTCATGTTATCTAATTGATCAAGTAGGAAATAATGTGAGAAGTAATTCGTAACCTATAACAAAACCAAATCTTAATCAACCACTCATTCGCTTTCACCTAAAACTACAACTTATTTGTGGTATAAATAGTAAAGCTATTTATCAAATTAAAAAGAGAAGAGTGGAAAAAATGAAGTTTCTCACGTGATAATCACTGAATGGTTGTTTTTCGCAGATGCCAATTACATTGTAATACAAATCAGTGGTAGCCCCTTCGAACGCCAGTACATACTCGTTAGCTTGCACTAAAGAGGTCCATGTGGTCACTGGTGGTTTCAACTAAAAATAATAATACTGAACCAAAACACAAACGGAAAGAAACAAATTGCAAGCGGAAACGAAACACAAACGGAAGCAAAAGACAAATGAAAACAAAACACAAATAGAAAAAATAGCCGAAGCCGAAGCAAAATTCTTTGGAATGTATTATTACGTTCAAAGGTATATTGATAAGATGATCTCGTGTATCTTGTCCTCTCATCAAGAGGTAGTCAATCAATTCAATGGCGGTGCTACGCTCTTTGTACGCGCCTTTCATGAACAAGTTGCCATAACCTGGTCGATTGACAGAATCCTGCAGATAATAGTTGGCTAATGCTAGATACTGAACGGAGGTGTTGATTTTCCTGTTGATAAGTGTTTTAATAGCTTTAACACATGGATCTGTCATATGAATCCACGCTTGTGTGATAGATGGCAGTGTGTAATCACCTAAAAACAAATTGAGGTTAGATTGAAAATAAAGATAGGTTATGATAAGTTATTAACATGCATTATTACTTACATTTTAAACCAGAATCAGCCGCTGGATCAGCTACAACGCATACAACCAAACAAACTAGAAACGACAAGAGTCTCATGGTTGCAGGAATCAAATTCGACTATGTGACAACATGCTGTTATCCATTAAGTTTATATATCCTTCCCGACAACAGTAAATTGGCGCTGTTTGATGTTATTTTAATACTAATTAAATCTGTTTATTTGTTCTGCCAATAGGTATTTAATTAATATACTTAATATATTTATGCTATCTGTGTGAACACTCGATTACCACTCAGTATAAAAACAATGAAACACCACGGGGCAATTGATCCAAGTCAAAGCTGCAGATCATCATGAAACAATTCCTCATACTGATACTAACGCTGGTTGGCACTTACGCAGATCAGTACTGCTACAAGAAGGTCGTTCAAGATTGTGCCTCCAATACACGTAAGTACCGACTATTTATTTTCGTCGCCATCTTAACACATTCTTTGTTGGCACAGCACGGATTTCATGTAACGCCGATTATGGAAATTTTGCATGCGTGGAGTCCCTCTTCAATGATCTCTTCAAGAACTATCTCATGAGGAGCAACGAGTATCTACTGATCAAAACCAATTTCGATAATTACGAATTCGCACGCGATGGTTTCGCCAACCTTTTTGGACAACTCTCGGATCATAAATGGAAAACGGCGATCAGGTTAATGCGATACATCACTTCGAGGGATGGTGATGTAGAATTTGGTTGCGGGAACGCTTATACAAATGGAAGATACACTCTTTATGAATTGGAGGCTTTGGCTCTTAGCGCTGACATTGAAAAAGAATTCACAATCGATACGAACGCCATACATAAAGTGGTCACTTCTAACATCCACGAGCATGATTTGAGTGTGGCTGGATATCTCGAGCATAAATTCAGTTTTCAACAAATGGGCGTCACGAGGCAGATTATTGGATATGTGACAGAGTTGTCGCGGATGTCCGATAAGATCAATTATGCTGTTGCTCTCGAAGAATTCAACTCCTTCTTGAACGGGGAGTCCGTTTGAGCATTTAACATATTCGCATTGTGTATATTTATTTGGTCATTTAACTCTAATAAAAATCATTATAAAATCTATATTTCGTTTTGTTGTCAAATTTTGGTTTTTACTACGTAACTACGGGGTTGCAAATTGACGTTTTGCTTTAGAGCTCACCGATTCTTAGGGACCCTTAGGAATTCAAACAAATTTGCATCTTTCTCTCCCCAAGAAAAAAAAACAAATTTGAAAGGGCTTCGTCACTTTTTTGCGTCGGGGCTCTAATTTTGAAGATACGGATACAGCTGATAGCTCACGGAAACCTATGATGTCAGAGCGTGACTCTGGCTAAAGTCCTATATGTTTGTCTGAAAAACTTGTAAAAATGCACATCATTGGCATATGCGAAAGGTTGCTTACATCCTAAAAGGATATAGCACGCTAAGAATGCTCTTACGGGCGCTTAACGGTTGCCAGTGTGCTCCTATCTCCCGCTTTTTGCCCAAAAGTCCAAAAGTATTGTTTCAATTTTCTTGCCGCGGACAATCAGGTTCTTTATACCTGTATTCTGCTAACGCTCAACTTCCCACAAGCTCGTAGCACGTTCCATTAGGTCGCTTTTTTTTTGCCTCTGTTTTTGCACGTCTGCTTTGGCGTTGCCTTCGTTCCTCATGTGTCCAGGAACCCACATGATGACTGCTCGATTTTTCTTGATCAGACTGTCAAGTGATTTCCCGACCTGTCTTGACTAGCTTTGACTCCGTTGACAGATCCCAAATAGCCTTGAGGGTCGCGTGACTATCGGTGTATATCGTGATCATTCTCGCTTTTATTTCCAATTGGTTTAGGTCAGAGGTTGACAAAGTACGGCTCCCGAGCCACATGTAGCTCTTTGCTCTCTTATGTGCTGCTCAGGTCAAATATTCAGGCATTACGAGCCAAGTACGAGTCAAGTTTTTTCTCAATAGTTGTAATATACATATTTCTCTCGTTGCACACTTTTCAATCGCCGCTAGCAAAGCTAGCAATAACGAGTTATGCGGATTCACAGTACAGGTCCTAGATGTCTGTTCTTTTGGTCCGCATACATCTGCCCCAGTGCTCGTTAGAGTTTTGGCGCAATCTGTATACCAGATGTTCTCTTTTGTCGGCCACTAATAATTGCTTCTAGTTCGGAGTTTGGATCTGGAACCTCATTACAAACTGATACACTCTTTGAGTCCCATCCTAGAGTATGTTGAACACTCTCACTCCCAGCGCTATGTGTTATTCAGTTTAAATTTTATATTTAGTAATTAGTATTTGTTTTATGATCTTGTATATGCTTATGTTCATCATTAAATTGTTCTCTAATTTATCGTGCAAGTCGCATTCAAATCGGTTAATTCAAATTCAAGCAAACAATATATATATATATATATATATAAGAATAAAGATGTTAATAATTTTATTTGTTTAATTAAACAACATATAAAAATAGCATTAAATTTGTTTAAATGCATATATTTCTATGATGTAAACATACACGTATATAATTATTAATTCTCGCATATTGAAACATCTCAACAATAAAAACAATTTCTCAAACTCTAGAAACCTTAGTTATTTTCCACTTGGTAATACCACTCTAAGGCAAAACATAAACATATGATTTAATTTAAGCAACAACAACAAAATCACTCAAAATGTAAACTAATATACTGACTTATCACAAGTGGCAGTTATCAATTGAAGTTAGTTCACATCAGGAGTATAGATAGATCCAATAATATTAAAATTATATTTACAAAGTACATCAAAATTTATATTTCTCGGTTTCATCTTATCATTTTTTATTATTTTTGTAATCTTCATAATCATGTTTGCATAATTTAAATTAAATAAATTCTTATTCATATAATCAGAGTCATTCTCATGGGCTGAATTCATCCCAGTATCCTACATCCATCATGAATTCACCATACTGCCCATTAGTATTATACACTTTCAACAGAGATGACAACTCATCGGCATACCACTTCATATCATCGTATTGTTTAAACAAGAACCTCTTGGTCAAATAATTGACCAACTGAAACAAAACAAAAACACAATATATAAATACAACAAAAAAAAAGTGAATTAGAACAACAAATTTGTCAAACTGTCCAACGTACATTGTAATCATTGAAAGTCTGATCCTCGCAGACTCCAATCACGTGTCTGAATCCATCCGTAGACACACTTTCCAACTCTAGAGCAAACGTCAAAGCTTGCACACCGTTCTCCCACTCAGTCTTAGGCGGTTTGTACTAAAAGATTATTTTAAGATCATCATAAAATGAAATTTAACGATAATTGAATATATTTACGCATATATGTAACAAGTTGTCGATATCTTCGACATTTTGTCCACGCATAGTCAAGTAATTTATAAGCCGTTTGCAATTGCGTCGATGATGGTTACCCGACTCTAAGTAGACTTCTGCATATCCAGGCCGACTCACATCTGTCCTGTAATGATAAGCTGCTAGAGCTAGGTACTGCGTAGCCGTCGCCATTTCTTGGTCCAGGAGAGTACGCACTGACTTGATGCATACTTCATCCATCTTTATCCATGTTTTAGGAACGTTGGGTTTCTCATACGAACCTACAAGTATACACATGTTAAGTTAATAATAACAATATAAGCGAGTAAAAGAAACTGATTACTTACATACTAAATCATCGGCTGCAAAGATGGCCGCCGGTAAGACAAGCAACAGAAGAATCGACTTCATCCTGCAGATTTAATCAATGAAGTTGTTGTTGTGAAGCATCTACAGCATTTATACTCGCTGTTGAGCTTGTTTTTGTTAAACACCGTGGATTTTTAATTAATTAACGTTTGCTTATTATTAACCTTATCAACATTTGCTGGCATATAAAATGCTTGCGACTTTGTCCGAGCAATTAATCTGTGAGGGTAAGTCGTCCCCAACAATCAAGAAATATTTGTATATTGTAAACATTAACAGAAACTCTTTTTTCCTCAGATTGAAATCATCAAAATGATTCCACAATCTGCAATCATCTGTTTGATTGTAGTCTTTGTTGGTGTACAGGCGGAACTCGAGTGCTACAATGCTGTAAAGAAAGAGTGCGCTGCAGGCGAATGTAACCATAACCTCAATTATAAAAGCATTTCAATACTCACTAAATATCATTTTCAGATGCTCCTGTATGTACGTCCTCTTTTGGCAACTTTCCCAACGTCGTCAGCAAATTCCAACAATTTACCAACACTCATATTCTCCGCAGTTGGCAAGCGTTGTTAATCGGCAAGCATTATGCCAACTACCAATTGGCAAGACCCGGTTTTCATAGTCTCTTCGTAGACTTTTCTGAAACAATGTTTGATAAGGCAACCTCTTTGATAAGATACATTAATAACAGAGGTAGCACCCACAACTTCGAGAAATGTCCAACATATGATGAGACTAATGGCGACTTTGAATTGTATGAGTATGAAGCCATCGCTTGGATAACCGATATCTCTAAGAAGTTGGCACAGGATGCGCAAGATTTGGATGTTCTTGTTGGTGGAACTGACCGAAGATATCATGATGGTGATGCTGCTTATTATCTAAGATATAATTTCTCTAAATTATACAGAGAGTTTGTAAGAACGCACGCAGGGTTCCACACCAGACTGGCTAGGATGCAAACACCAAAGAATCAAATGTTGATACTTTATGATTTTGATAATTGGTTAAGTACACAATATTGATTCGGTCTTGGAACGCAAGGACGCACATATAACTTATGTAGATGTTATTGTATTTAATTTAAATCGAATAAAACTAATTCAAACTTATTTATTATATTATGTTTTACTGCCTTACTTAGGCGTAGTCTGCGCCGTCAAGTTTTGCGTCAAATAAATAAAACGTTACAAATAAGGCTTGTGTGGAGAGGAAAACTGCACAGTCTGAACTCAGTAAGAACTGAATCAGGGATAATCATGCTTCTCATCAAGTCTGACTCAGTTATCAGCCTACTGTCTGTATTGTCACATTGATTTTTCTTTACTTTTGATGTGAAAACATCTTTACGTTCGCGAAAATTTGGTCTTTATCTGTAAACGTGCGGCATTAATATTTTGATTGCAAAGCAGATATTGTGGATATATGCGGCATACGAATTGAAAATATTTTGTGTAGTCTTAAATTTGCGACAAAAATATTTGCAAATGTGGACTATATTTACTACGGCCGCACTCAATTGAGGATAGACATTGTCAAATTTTAAATAGTAGACCAATTGTCTGAGAATGTAAAATAAATGGTCTTGTTTGACTACTATATAAAAGTCTGATTAGGGTTTCACGAGACGAGATATCTCAAAGAAATAACCTATATTTATTTTCAAAATTCGTTTGATGGGGCTCAAGAGCTCCGGCGCAGTGCGTCTATTTGCAACCCCGCAGTTAAGCCACTGGGCAATTGACAGGACTGAGTGTATTCAGAAGTGAATTAGCATTTTAGGAAAAGCATCTGATGCATAGAATAATTATTTATATGCTCAGTTTTTACCATTCTGAGATGTTTACCGATACCAGCTTTCAAACGCCCTACTGGGTCTCACTAGTCTTACATATTACAGGGATTGGTTAGTCCATAGTCCATAGCTCAATTCTCCTTCTTGTTGAAAAATTAGGGAATGCGTAAGAAGTGCAACATTTTATTTGCCGGCCGCCAAACTTGAACCTCAGAGGCGCGTTTGAGACAGTCGGAGCCCTAGGCGCCTACGGTTTGCGGTGATGCAAAATCAGCCAGATAAGTGTAAGTCACACGAATTGTAATAAATTTTATGGGTGATTGGTCTGCGCGGGGCTTCTCTAGTCTTGGAGCCTTAGGCGCGCCTCTGTTGAACCCGGATCCTTTGACGACCAATAAATTAAAAATTAAGAGTCATGGCATTACTTAATTAATGCAAACAAAAATGAAAAAAAGAAACCGATAATCGTATGAGCGGACGCTGCCAATGATAGAAAAAATAATTTGAAAATTGAATGAATCTGTTTACCACTCGTTCGGATAAAACAAAAACAAAAGTACGGAAAGAAACGGCTTCTGAAACATTAATTACAATCTTGTAAAGTCAGTTTGTTACTCAATGCCTGAAGTGAATCGTGATTAATTGTAGGAATCATCCAGACGGTTCGTTCAGTTTGCTAATTCTGCTCACGATTCCACTTACTCATCGTTCGTTCATAAATAAAACTTAATGACAATAATATAGTGCTACAATCAAAACGATTAGACCAGTTCCCAAAGCAAAATATTTAGGTGTAATGATTGACAGCCGACTCAATTTTAGGCTACAAGCTAATATGTCGACCCGTTTTGGACCACGCAGCCGCCTTCTATATATTAGCCAACGCAAAAACGAAACACTACCTAGAAGTAGCTGAAAGAACGGCACTCCGCACAATAACCCGCCTCAGACATCCTAATAATGTTTTTCACAACCTCTCTAACATCTTACTTTACTAGAAGACTGGAATTTCTTCTCTCATTAAACACTATAAGTTCCTCACAATTAAAATAATTGAAATGTGTATCTCCTAACCATGATTCCAAAATCTGATCCTGCAATCTATAAATCCTGATGAACCTATCTCCCTTTTCCAAAAACTTACTAAAATAATTTCTTTATTTATCAATATGTAATTGTTACATTTATTTCAAAAATGTATATTATATTTCACTGGCCGAAAGGCAAAAGCCTGTTGCATAAAGCAATAAATATATTTTATTATTATTATTATTATTATTTTAGTGCTAATTTGATAAAACTATGGGAATAATATTATTACCTAAAATATGTGACAATTCTTTTGTCACACAAAATCATTATCTTATGATTTACAGTAGGAATAACAATTAATATTATTTTTTATATTTAATTTAATAAGACAATATTATAATATAATTATATTAAATATTTTCGTGTTTTACTTTACTTCAACAAAATGTTTTTCATTTGTTAAAAATATTTTTATTTGAATGCAAGGATTTATTTGCTACATTTAAGCCAACAGTATGAATAAAATAATTAAGTGTTTAATGTTCGCAATGATAATAATAATATAATATTATAATTACAAATAAAATAATAACAAGTAATAATTAATTATTAATATTTTAGCAAATGTAATTATGTGCTACTGCCAATATTTTAATACCATTTAACTGATTATCAAATATTTTTGCAAAGCATGTCGTTCATATTTTGTATTATTATTAATAAACATATTATTAAACATAATAATACAATATATGTACGACATTTATAACAATTAAATAATATTTAATTTATTTAAGTAATTAATTATTTAACTTAAAATAAAGAAAACAGAAATAATGAAAGATATACAGTGGAACTTCGAAATACGAGTTTAATTCGGTCCGTAACCTTGCTCGTATCTCAAAGCAAATGTCTCCAATGAAATGCTAGTAATCCGCTCCAGCCCCCAAAATGCCTCTCCAGTTATTCTTGCTACGTGTTTTTGAATAAGAAAAATGTATTAATAAATAACAAATATAAAAACATAATAAAAGACAATGTAAAAATATAAGTTGTATGCTTAATTAAACCTAAAAGCTGCCCCAAACCTAGCGCAACGGAAAAGCTTGTTTTGCGAGTTTTACGGGGCCGCTATTCTATTACCTATTCGCTTACTCCAAGTCAGATTCGCACATCAGTTGTCTAGCATCCACCGAAAAACTGTTTGCATTCTTGTCAGGTTGCTAGCGGTATCCACAGCAAACACTCGACAAGCCCTGAATCCAATTGACCGTAACATATGCATTTTTCCTGCCTTTGATTAAGCAAATTTATCAATTACTTCATCAAAGTGAATCACTCCATTTTTGTCTATTTTCACACTCACGGTTTTTGATCTTAGATATGTCAAAAGTTATTGTAAGTTGCTAAGCGAACTTTCAGCTAGCAATAAGGTTGTTGCATGCATTTGCAAAAAAAAATTATTTGGAATTTTGAAGAAGATGTTAATATGCAATGTTAATGAGTAACATTGATACCTAACCTAACAACATAATCTAATATAATAATAAGCGGAATAGACCGGCATCACCTCATTTGACGAGAATGCCCAGCAGCTGGAAAACCAGGTAATGAAAAGAAACTGACTTAAGTCAAACAACAAAATCGCCGCTGCGTGGGCTGGTCGGCTCAATCTTTCGCGTCCGAACCATTACTATTTTAAAATATAATTTTAAACAAAACTTCTAAAACTAAATATTTTTTCAAATTTTTTTTTGAGAATCCTTATACCTTTTGAGCACAGTTTGACGCCCCTCTGCGAGTGGCGCCGGGGACATGATAAGCTACCTTGCCCCCCCCTCCACCCTCGCTCCGCCAGTGATCTGAGTAAAACAAAATGGGAAGGCAAGCAAGAGAAAAAAAGAAGACAGAAAGGTTTAGAGCAACATGGCTAGAAGAAATTAAAGAAAATAGAAAGGATAGAAAAAAAAAGATAACAAGTGACTTACACAATGTGACTAGAAACTTAATTAAAGAAGCGGATAAACTTCGTAGGAGTTGTCTGATTTTTATTTTTTAATAATTCTGCATGTTTGTCTTCTTAATAATATTTTGTTTCCAGGCAAAGTAATTGCATAAAATTCTGGAAATATTAGACAGATGGCAAATCATACCCACGTACATGCATAATGAATATTTCTTACTTTACTCTATTAGATTAGTTAGAAGCATATAACATATGTATTATAAAATGCTCATTGTTATTATGATAATCGTCGTAACAGAAAGGGAAACGAAAACTGCAAACGTGCTCGAAATAGCTCCGATTTGCATACATGTAAACCAACGTCCGGTCCGCATGAATATATGCAGCATATGCCCTGACCTTATTTTGAAATTCGAATTGATATTCGATGATACCTATATCCGATTATTAATAGGCAATGAAAGTGTTTTAATTACGGAAGCGGGACAATAGCAGGACGCGTAAATATTACTCGATTGCATTACGTTTGATTATGAATTTCGTATTTTCATATTGTAACTGTTAGTAGGCTTCGTCGGTTTGAATTACATTTATATGAAGCATTATTAATAATTCATGTAAAAAATATATCCATTTGGAAATGAACTATTGACCAATGAATCTGCACAGAATTAAAAAAAAAAATTGAAAGTTATTTGGTACAAAAGTATGACTATCTAATCTATAAACTATATTTATATTAATAGAATGACTAGTGTATAATGTGGTGTTATAATATAAGTGGAATACTATACGGTATCCATACCTGATGAATAATCATTGATTTACATGATTTAAATGCAGTATGCAGATAACCCCACCGGCCCAGAATAGTAAAAATTTGACAAACTTACTGGAGTCTTATGTCCAGCAGTTGACTATTTTGGACTGATGGATGAACACAACGTTTAGAAACCACAACTCAGTGCCGCAGGGCACACTTGGCAGTATTCTGTCTGCCGAAACAGTATCGAGTCTTTGTTTGCGACGTTGTATTTGGTTCTTTTCATTAAATACTAGTGATTAATGAACATTACACATTGTTCAGTTTTATCATCATTAGGACCTAAGCAGAGGCGTAACTAAAAAAAGTTTTGAGCGCCCCCAAAGTATTAAAATCTAATAATTTTGCCAAAAATTTATGATATATTTTTTTTTAGTTCACCGCTGCTGAGTGGACTACTATTTTCATACCGGTAGAGTTGATTATAAGTCCATTTGTTGTCGTCGATTTTCTTTTAGCTCATTGCCACTTTGATACACTTATGATATTTTGTATCTTGTTTTGTGCTATGTCGATCTATAAAAGCTCTATCGATTGGCTCCCCCCCTAGTTACACCCCTGGGCCTAGACCTATAAACTTTTTCACAGACATTTCTTTGCTTTATAAAATGATCGAACATTCGGATAGTCAAAAATTACTGAGAAATAATTATTTTAAATTATTTTAAACTAATAAATAAAAATGTTATACAACAATCCACAAAAGTAAAGTCTACATATGAAAAAAGCTTTCTACAAATATGTAGTTCCAGCTCGAACTCCAAAAACATTCTTTGCCTTTCCCGCACTAAACCTATGCAAACATATACTACATACACCTATTGCTATTGACGAATTGAAGAGGTGCAAACACAGCCTCCTCGATGTCGGCCAGGACAGACAAATAGGAAGTGTTCTGAGAATTGCAAAGAGCAAAAGCAAAAGCAACCTCTAAAGAAGAATAAAATAGAAAACGGTGGGTAGGTCGGTTATGGATACCTTGAATTCTACACCTAAAGCCTCATACACCTTATGAAAACATGGGAATGTGTCCATTTTATAATCGCTAAAAGTGCAACAGACTTACTGGCGTTTTTCTATTCCAAACGCTCTGACATTAGCAATGCATCCCTTACAATAAGGAAGTAAGGTCTAAAAGAAGACTAAATGACATTGAGTGTATTAGAGGCATGTACTGCACAGGTATAACTTGACCAAGTTTTAGACTTTTAAAATTTAAAAATCGTTATTACAAGATTTCTTATTTATTATTTATGAGAAGTTTTAGGGTACAGGTGGAAAACAGAAAATATTTAATGAGTTCTAAGTCGATCAGCAAACAAAAACTGGGCTAGTCTCTTTTTTTTTTGAATTTATGCAGTCACAGCTATGCAGTCACGGATTACATATTACCCATTTGATTATGTATAGCTACCGATATAATCAACTAATTGCAATAATTGTTAAATAACAACGATTATGTTTATAATTCGCAATCCTTAGTTAAATTCCGCGTACGCTTGATTACATTAATACTACTAATGTAATTCGTTTTGGTGATTACTGCTTGACTTAGTTTAATTTACTATGTAACGAGATTGGAGTAACCGATATATATTTCACGTCTTGTACATATTTACCATGCAACTTTTATATAACCCACCACTCATACATATATAACAGCCGTCACAATCGAGTAAACATTGCATGAATTTGCAGTTATGCCTACGCGAAATTCTTTCAGCAAATGATCTATTTTTATATTTTCGCCATTGACATTGAAACCGAAATACAGACTCGTAATACAATAATATTTATAAAAATATACCCCGTCGCTTTGCAGAAGCACAGGTTACGTCTAGTCGTCTGTCGCTATAAATTATCGCAATTTATTCGATGTAATCATCGTTAAATCGCAGTGTCGAGTTATCTAAGCACCACGATGCGCAACTATAAAAATTGAGAATTTTGGCGATGCGCGTGAATAAACTTTCATTATTTATTGGCAATAATATTCTAGGACACTTAGCACATTATATTTAGTTGTTGACAGCATGATTTTATGATAAGGACTATCATCACAGTTTATACAATTGGATTACTTTGTTGATTTTACTTGTAACCAAAAAAGAATAAAAATTTTCTCGCAGATTTCCTGCGCACTTC
>JARJDU010007825.1:0-12659 GCA_030264695.1 Lissagria laeviuscula
AATCAAACGTATAGAATTGCTTAAAACAAACAAAAGAGAAAAGAACATGTTTTCATGGTCTTCATGTTCTTTTTTCTTAAAAATCAATGGTTACCCGGCGTTTCCGTATTTTTTACCCAGCCGTATTTTAGGAATTCACGTTTTTTGTATTCAAATCTGTAACAACACCTTAAGAAGCTCATTTACCCGACGAACTTATTCTCCGAGGAGTCCGGGTTGAAGCGGGTAGCAAGGAAAAGGTGAGGTCGAATGCGTATTGCCGCGTATGTTTTAAATAAGGGACAGCTATACAAGGTTGGGTATCGATGACTATGGTCTGAGTAAATGGAACAAATATTTGCTTACGGCCAGGGTATTAGATATTTTTACAAAAATCAAAAGGTACATTATTGAGCGATAAATAATATACGCCCGTACTGTAGCCAAATATGCGATTTTTGCCTTCAAATCGATATATAAGCCGCTAAAATTAAAGTATGTTGTCCAAGATTTTCTTAATTAATTTAAAATATTTAAGATTCGAAATTCAAAAAGTAAAACGATAGAGGCATAATTTTTGGCAGCTATAAAATTATGCAAAAAAAAATTAGTCACCGCGCTAACATTGAGTTTCCCATATCATGTCTTATTTAAATTATAACTTACCAATGACGCCCATCAAGAATGTCGATACTGGTACCACGGAAGCATACAGATATCGGGCCGCTGAAACAAAAATTGATTGAAAATAAAGCAATCACAAGAATGAAACGACTGTTTATAAAAACAATACTAGCGCTAGCGAATTAATTTACATTCGTTAGCTGTCAAGACAATGAGCGACTTGATAAGAAGCGTACCGCGTTCTCCAAATATTTTACCCTTTGTGTTATGGCCCTTGTCAAATTATGCGTTCGCTGTTAGATGGGTAGATTATGACTATTAGTACTTGTCATTCTTGTGTGCTTGACGCTTTGGAAGTTTACTCATTAGTTGCTTTGTTTAACCTGATGGGGAAAACAATTTTCTGTGCTCAACAAGCAAGTTGAAATAGAAGTTCAAGGCAAATGTCTTCAAACCCACTAATATGTTACCATCGAATCATATTTACTATTTATTAAGTTATATATAAATATATTTAATTTTAGTTAGTATACAAATTTAATTAAATGAATATATGGACAGAGGTGTACCTTGGTGGAAAAAGGGGCATCTGATCCCAAGCGAAAAATCTTTAGAAACACATTTTCGGGGAGGATAGTGCTAGGAAAATTTGCTGCTAGTAGTAGGAGTATTAACTTTGACTTTATTGCCTGTTCGAAATTCATTTCGATTTCAAAGATTAGTCGAGATTTTCGCCCAAAGAAAAGTTTCTAAATTAGAAGTTGAAAGTTCTAATAGGCTGAGTCTGTTTCAAATTATATTATCCTATGAAAACAAAACATTGAAAGTGTTATAATCTTCCAGTGGTATTGATGCATTCGCCCTGCAGCCGGAAGTTCTTGGAGCCTGCTGAAGGCGCTCCTAAGTGAGTTATTATAAGATGCGCGTCTATGAATATCTTACGCGGATGCATATTCATCGCTTCATAAATAAACTTAGCAAGCAAGTGGTTGTCATGGGGTGCGAAGGATAAGATCATCAAGTGTGGCAAAGTATGTCTACTGTATTGTTCTATGCATATACAAGGTATGCGCAGGCGTGCTAAATATGCAAAAGGTTTATGCTCATATGCGTGCTACGTACCTCCAATGTCTGCAATTTTTATAATAGTAACAAACATAATTTGCTTTGACAATTGTAAAATGTATGCAATATTTGTTTGCTAACTGTCATCAACCAATATATAGTATGCGCAGACGCAGTAACATTTTAACCTACGTATGGGGGTAACATGTAACAATTGGTATATAACGAATGACTGACAAAAATATATAAAATCTACTTAAATATATTAATAAAACCTTAAAATAAAGTTAAATAAATAAGTCATGTCATTAAGCCATAATATTTTCCAAATATTTAGTTTCTAGAATACTTACATGTAATATTCATCCACAATTCGTGGCATATCATATATAGATAATATAATAACCAAATACCTATGTTTAGTTTCTGCCTTATTGTTTGCGTTTGTGAAATTGTATATGATGAGAATATGACAGCTTTTCTGTGTTGGTAAAGATTTAATGCCCCCGCAGTGAATGTTTGCTCGCTCATCTCGTCTGCCCGTATTATGATAAAACACCATTAATGGCGCAACGCTATGAAAACGTTGAACGTTATTATCATGAATAGTAATAAAATTACGTTGCAATAATGAACGAACCGCCACCAACTTATACGATATAGACATTACAATGGCGCATGCGCATTCTTCGTTCTTTATATTTCAGGAATCTATTATAAGTTTTCCAACCAGTAGCGTATCTAGAATTTCCACGAAAATATGAATTTTATGATTCTCAGACAAAGTTTGACAGTGCAAATGACAGTTCATAGTTAGAAAATCTTTTCATTTCATATTAAAAAGATTACACAAAAAAAAATCCCGCCATTTATTTTGTAGTTTTTCGTTTCATTAAAATGCCTTTTCATTAGCAATGGTGCCCATTGTCTTGTCATGCGAAATTTGCCCGTCTGTAGCAGTAAAACGTAGTAAAATTATAGCGACCCAGCATTAAAAAAAATCATGTTCATCTTTCATGCTATTTGCAGTTCGCTCATGCCATAGCAGATCTCACAATATATATATAACTAACAATACATTCTTTGCTCGGGTACGCTCAAGCGAGGACAAAGCGCACCTCCATTGCCCAGACGCAAAAGAAATGGACGACAAAAAGCAAGCGCCTCAAGAACGCCGCGTCGAGCCGAGCGCTTTTGTCCGCCCTTGGATTAGACGAATGTCGTCCTTTAATTATCGAATGTGCGCTGCGCGTGCCATTTTTCCAACTTTGGGCTGAGTCCTAATTTTATTTTGTTTTTACTATGATATTATTTCATTTCTCATGCTCTCCGTCTTCGTGCCAAGAAAAACAGCGTGTCTTCACTTTAACTAAGGAGACTGCAGGCATACATTTCGAAAGATAGAAAAACAGCAGATTGGTGCCGACGCCCGCGCCATATACATCACACTCTGTTATTGCTGACGTCGTGTCGCCCCGGCAACTACTGTCTAACAGTATGACGTCATACGGAGAGGCGGCGCGTCGCGGCGGCGTTTAATGGTCCAGATTTTAACCCGGTTAACCTACATTGCATCCAAAGCCAATTTCGTTTGCAAACTTGAGTTAAATCTCTTGCAAATGCAATTGCTGTTGCTATTTTTAGCCTACGATTATCATTTTGTTATATTTTAGTATCTATGTACAAAAATATTTATGAAATTTAATTGATTATCTTTTAATATTATAATTTAAATAAATACACACTGCTATAGATTTCTTGTAACTTTGTGTAGTTAATTAATTACAGACATGCACCACTCTGTATAATTATATTAACTTTGATGTATATTGAATTGCAAACATTTATATAAAATTCAAAATCAACAATACCGCTCAGATTCGTAGTGACACAACCTAAAAATTGAATGAAATGTTTTGAATCACGATTTTTCTACTATATAACTTTTACTTATCTTGTTAATTCAAAGAAATTCACATTAATATCTAAATTTCACGCGTAATCATGGCACACAAGCTGCAAAACCTGGTGAATAACAATCCGGGAATGCAGCACCCGGAGATGCCATCCATAGTGCGTCTTTGCAATAGCAAAATTTCAGAGCGAAACCGTCTTGCAGTTGCAAACTCCAAAGTTATGAAAGATATTTCCACTAGTAGTGGTAGGGCACGTACGTTAAGCCGTGAACGTCGAGAACAGGATCCTCTTCTAGCTCCTCGTGGTGATTCTCTTTTACGTAAAGAAGTTTACGCCGATTCCGGTGCTTCAGTGGAGGTAACAGTGAAAACACGAAAGCCAAAATCTAAGCGAAATGCAAGTGAGTCTTCCCCGCGAACTCCAAATCCCGAAACATGGGGTCATATTCTTAAATCTCAGCAAAGCAATGAGAATATGACTGGGTTTAAGAAATTTGATCCATTACGCACCATTCATTTCTTGTCAAAGGAATTGGAATCACAATTAAGAAATAATGTCCCAGGTGAGTCCTCATTAAGCTAACAACATGTTAGTTGTATATTTATATTTTTGAATATGTTGTAGATCAGTCACCAGTCTTTGATGTAATCTCTGAGATGCAATATGCATTGAAACGTATTCCCAAAGATGTTCAAGCAATTGCTGATGTGGCAATGAAGAAGAATAAACAGCCTAAAGAGATATGCAATAAAGTTGAGAAGGTGTGTAAGCATTAATTCTAATAATTGGCAGTGCAATTGAACATGTATATTATAGGCAGTGGTAGTAATGAAGAGCAATGGTTGTCAGACCCCAGCAATGTGGTTTTTGGAGCCTTTAAGATTGCAACAACATCTAGAAGAAAGTTCTGAAAAGATTGAAAAGGCATGTCAGCAGATGGAAATGTTATGCTCAAAATTGAAGAGTGAAAAGCAAAGTTTGGAATTGCAATTGCAAATTGAAAAAGATAATAATTATGGTTTAAATAAACAAGTTGAGGAATATAAAACCAAGGTATAATTCTTGATTTAATAAAATTGTTGTTTAATTTTATAAAAACATTTTTAGCTGATATCTTCGAATGCGATGACGGAATCATTAAAACATAAAAATAACGACCTTCTGTTAGAGATAGAGCAGCAGAAAGTACAGCTAGATTTCGAGGATTCTACTTCTGCGATAAAATTTAAAACATTCATAAAGGAGTTGCAGACCAAGAAAGACAACGCAGAGAACGAATGCGTCCGATACCAACATCAACTGCAGGTAGCAAAGCTAGAAAACGAGAAATACAAGGCATTTTTGGAGGCTCGCGACATGCAGGTCAAGGAAATCCGCTTCGAGTTGACTCAGCTGCAGGAAGTCGTCAAAGAGCAATTGTGCGACTTCCGAAATCTAACTTCCTCCGAGGACGTCTCCCCGAGCGACAGTAACAACACGAACGTAAATACCATCACACATACTGTGACCCATTCACCAGGTACATATCCAAACCCATCGCTTTTTTGACTAACCTACTTTAAGTAAACAATTAACTCTTGATTTAGGGGAAGTAGATACATGGAAATCTACAACGAAACGAATTGAGTATCTCTGCGATGACAACGACACCCTCGCCACAATGAACAGCGAGCCAGTGCAGGAATTGTTCAACAATCAGTTCAATCAATACGACGCACAATCGGTTGACTCAACGCCCGCTTCGACGGACGATCAAATCGCCGAGATGCAAGTTAACGGCGACATGCTCAAATTGCGACACGTAAGCGCCCGTTGAGCTGCCCCCAATCTTAAACCTCATTCCAATTGTCTTCCTCAAGGTATACAAGATACCTATCGTTACGGTAGCAGAATCCGCCAGTCTTCGGAAAAAGTTTCTGGAATTGAAAAGACAGGCAGCAACGGTAATTCACGGAGCCTCGGTCAACGCCGAGGCTAGCAAATAACATTGTCCTGCTCGTCGACGTATCATTGTCCTTCAATTATAACAAGCGTTCCTTCAAATTTGCAACACATGCAGCAACGTATGCGCGTTACTGCTCCTTTTATGACCTGACCCTTTGATATTAACGTTCTGTACACGTAAACACTGCAAATACACCCTTCGATACTATTGTGCTTAGCTTAATCTTTTGCTTGCGCGCCTGCAAGACTACACGCAATGTTACAGTAATGGAAAAGATTACCTTCTTCGCTCTTTCGCGTAATGCCTGCCTGCAATCCCACGCCGACGAGATCACATTTCGCACACGCCACACGCACTGGGCACTACTCGTTGCAACACCGGGAAATGTCACTGCTCTTCTCGAATTGTGGTGACGCCCCAACTGAGCACGGGACACACAGGTACACGAGCAGAGCGGGCTGTGGCTCGACGGCACTGCGCGCTGCTGCAATCAATAGCCGCCCGCCGGGGTTGAACTGTGAGCCCGCCTGCTAGCGCCCCTGTCGCGGATTTTCCGCCCCGTGCGCGGATTTTCCACGCGCCGGCTCAGATGGCACCACCGGCTGCTTACAGGCGTGGAAATCGGAAGATATCTTTAGTTGGGAAACTTCTATTTCCACTGTTTCGGTGCTCTGCTGGTTGTCTAACTACTATGTCATTTTTGAATTTTAACTTATTAACTAATTTATTATGATGAATTTTATTTAATATATACAATGTGTTTATTGATCAATACAGATAACTTTCTTCACTTTTGTATTTAAATAAATTAGAGTTAGGAATAGGTTTACCAGGAAGGAAATTTATGAATGGGATTTGATAAACCAATCAATTTTTTTCTTATATAATCTCTTCATTATTCATACAATATGTACAAAACAATCGATTAAAGCACATAATTGATTTGATTATGTGCATGATAATATCACATCATGTTTCTCGGATATTTTAGATAGTATGCAACATATTGCAAATTATTTTGGTATCTTTAAAGTAGTATTGCATGGAAAGTCCATCGTTTAGTTCTTCGATGGATGCTTGAATAGCAATCGTCAATGTTTACTTTATACAATATGTCAAGCTTAAAGCTCACACATTCATTGTAATATAAAAGAAAAAGAAATAATTACGTAAAAGATTATTAAGTAATTATTTAGAATGGTGTAAATCCTAATAAGTATCTGCATTAAGTAGGAAACAAAAGATTCCTAGAAAATCAAACGAAAAGTTCCACATTGCAATTGAGCAAATTATGTAAACAGAAAAAATAATAATGATAATGTCTTCTAAATTAAGTAAATTTTCTAAGCTGAAGTTGCCATGGAGGAGAGACTGAGATTCAGTGGCATTTGTATGGTGATTTGGCAAATCAATTCAACATTACCACTTGGTGTTTGGTAGTTATTGTATAAGACACTACTAGCACTTTGCGTTCGTTTCGTTTCATTTTAGAAATATAGCGCCCGCATTCAATGTTACATGTAAGTACCTTGAACACATCGTAAGAGTCTTTTTCATAGTATAAATATATAAATATCAAAAATTAACAATGGTAATACTTTTTTTTTGGACGTCACAGCCTACCCTAAGTTTTAGTCTGCCCATATATAAGTTACCCATTTCAAATTCTGCCACAGTTAGTAGAACTCTTCGTTTTTCTCTATATTATCTAAAAGTGTTTTCTTCTCGTCCTTTTTCATTTCAATTCTTGGTTCGAAACACGGCTGAAAAATAAAATAAAAATGGTATTAAGACTTTACAAAGGCGGAAGAGTTTTTGAGGAATAATTCAAGTAGTTTTGTTCACACAGAAACTTCATTGCCACAAAACCAGAAGCATCATCATTTATTATAAATCTTGCACTATTTAGTCGCTGTCGATATTGAGCCATTTCTCGTAGCGAGCAATCAGTTTGAAGATACACCAAACTCTGATCTGCCATTCTGCCACAATAAATCACAGGAAGGCTCAGACAATTTCCCTAAGAACTTTATGACTCTTATTGGCCTTTATATTGGCACTCCGTTGGCAAAGCGACGCATTTAAAAATCGTTTCAACATCGTCGGCTAAACGGCAGTTCGGTATTGTCATTACAGTCGTTAAGGTGTAAACATTGGCACATGCGTTACACGCCAATGTTACCGCTTCCAACCCCACTTTAAAAGTTTTATAACGAGGCAACGAGCAGTTCGCACTTCCAAGAAAACTTGCGTTGGCAGTAGTCAAATTTTTTATAGCCAATATAGCAAAACAATGATGGCAGTACCCACTGGCACAACCATCATCCGTCGACGCATTTTTGTTTTGGCCAATCATCTTTTTTCGACGTTGTGACGACGATCGGATCTGAAAGAAGACGTTGGCCCGCCAAACTCCTATTCTAACAAATCAATCTATATTTATGATCATCAAAAGTGTTCTACTTGATTTGTGTAGATTCCTATCACTAAAACTCGCTTAAGGTTCAAATTCATTTGCAAGTCGCTTCAAAAAACACCAAAACTTTTGGACGTCATAGTACAAGATATATAATTCATGCGGCCATGAATTATATTTTTGCAATTAGGTTTGTGTGTGACTCCTCTTATATAATTTACTTTGGTACTTACCGTCTCACAAATATTCATATTGCAACAATCCTCAATAGTAATTTCGCATTGCTCGACCGCCTGAGGACGATATGTCAATGGGGTAATGTTCTTGTTGACTACAACGCGTTTCTTAATACGAGGTCGAACTTTCTTCATCTTGCAAATATAAATAACCAGCGTTAACGAAATCACCAACATTAGCAAATTTCCGGCGATGAGCATCCCAACAACCGGATGATACTGAAACATGTTTGATATATCTTCGCATACTGAAGATTCCAACGATTGCGTTGCATTGTTAGTTTCCAATGGCATATAACTCGGGTTACTACAGCTAGAAAAATAAATACAAACAATATTAATATTATATTTATATACAAAACCAGTTAGATAAATTCAATTACCTGCACAGAGAAGGTTTCTCTTCTTGCATATTACTCTCGCTAGAGTTCATACAGATGTCCTTACAAAGATCGTAATTGATCGGAACAGGTACCAAAGTTTCGCATCGAGTTCCGCTGAAACCCTTCGGACATTTACATTGCACCTTCGTCGTAAATTCACATACGCCTCCATGCAAACAATAATTATCGCAGATATTCTTCTCGCATCGAACGCCAGAAAATCCAGGCGTACATTCACAATGTGGCTGCCCTTCGTTCACCCAACAATCTCCATGTGAACAATAATTGAAACAAACATCAATATTACATTGTGGGCCTGTATAACCAGACTCACAGATGCATGTGCAACTATTTTCCTCCTGCTTTCCATGTAGGCACACTGGGCATGTTTTATTCTCAGATGGGACATAAACTTTTGCATTTACTTTTTCGTTTTCTTTGGCTTCGTGCTTACGTTGAATGAGCATAGCCAACTTATCGCAATTAGGTTCTTCGGGAAATCCAGCATACCTTGTGGTTATACCACCAATGATGCTATCGAAATTATGGTATAATATGGGATCTTCGGAAGTGAACTTCTTCTTGCGCCAGACGCCATCATTGTTGAAGTCAGTCCAATATACATAGTCTTTGTCTACTGTAATGAAGGAAGGCTTCCGATGTGTGCCCTCGAATAAAACTTGACGGTCGTTACCATCAAAGTCGACACTTTCAATGCGGAAATAGATGCCAAGTAGTTTGTCTGCCCAGTAAATGCGCTGCTCTAAATGATCGATAGCAATTGCGGAAGGCATATGAATATCCGTTTTCACAATTACTTGTCTTTCGGTGCCCATTATTGTCGATTTTTCTATTGTTGGTGTATAGTAATTCGTATTTGTCCAATAAATCATTCTATAATGTTAATCAATTAATAATCAAATATATTTTGATAAGAAGGAAAAAGGGTATACTCTACCTTTGGCAACTGTCAATAACAAATGCTTGTGGTATTTCTTCCTGGAAGTTAAAAAGCGTATTGTATTCAGTCACATTAGAAGTATCTCGGACTGATTTATAATTAATGTTTTTGAATGCAGAATCTGTCCAGAAAACCGTCTCCGTGACGGGATCGAAGGCAATGCTTTTAATGTCATCCACCAAGTTGTCAACGAGAAGCATCGATTTCATCGTCTTCTCATTAACAAAATAAATTGTGTCGTTTGGACCATTTTTATCGGCGACTATGAATGTATTGCTGTTGTAATTGTATGCGAGTGCTTTGATGTTGTTGAATTCTTCTATCACCAATGTCGACACCGTGCCATTATTTAGGAGTGCAATTTGTTTCGTTACGGCCACTGCTACATCTGCAATCAATTTAAAGGCATTAGACAAATACATGAGAATTAATTACTTTGCAAAAGTTCATAAAGTTCAATATGAATTTGACAAAAATGTAATGGCGATGAATAAACTAATAATTGTTTATCGACGATGGAGCTACTTTCACTAAATTGGCCAATGTGCAAATTTCTACTTCTAGAAAAAAAGCATTTGTGTTTTACGCAATAAATTTAGCGCCGCCAGTAAAATAAACAACTTGGAATATTTAACTTAAGTTTAAGCAACAGCATCTGCGCATATATTTAGTATGTAATTAAAAGAACATTTAGAAGTAATCATCAGATATAGAAATTGCTTGTATTAGTTAGACGACTTATTGTATAGAAATTTTTCTAAAATTCATATTATTCATAAATCATAGAAAAAGAATGTCCATGCAAGATAAACAATTACCTAAAGAAGGCGAATATGAGGATTGTTAGAGAGGAAAGAGCATGGAACGCGGAACCATGATCGGCGGTTTGTTAGGAATCGATAGCACGTGGTGCCAACCGGCCGAGGAGGAGTACATGCTGAAATTCGTACGTGAAGCCGGTCACGTAGGCACGACCTACGCTGACATCGACATAGCGAAAGGATATTTGAGTCCTGTACCCTTTTCTAGCATTCGCGAGTTTCATGTAGCATTTTTCTAGTTATGCGTGCCTAGGCAGCTAATAATTATGCTACATCAGTTTTATATTACAATGCAAGGTGTAATATAGTAATAAACTTGTTTGTTGTTTAGCAAAGTAATTAGCAGTAATGTCAATAATAAAAGTCTGAACAAATTGCACGTTTGCCATATGTGAACTGCATAAGCAGAGCGGCATTTTTTTAACTTAATATTTAAAAACTTTGTAATATTCAAAGATTAATTAGAATTCAACGCATTTGAATTGAATGAGAATTCAGTTTTTATGCAAATTAAAAAATGGTGCGCAATGTGGTATAGCATTGTATTGTGCGTTATCAATAGATTCAAGTTTGAGGAATACAAATAAAAGTTTAATATTCCTCGGTATTGACGCAAATATTGGAATCATAATATGACACCATTTTGAAAGGTATACTGTCCAATAATATATATTATATTTATTCACTGAATTCGAGAAAGGAAATTAATTTTAATTAAAGTTGGGACAAAGTTCAATTATTTTGCATAACAAAATCAATTGGCGCCGACATAAACAATGATAAAAATGTAATACATATACAGTAGTTATATAAAATCATAAACAAATAATAATTTTCGGGAAAACCGCGAAATTTATTAGATAAGGAAAGAAATAAACAAATTAAGATGACGTGTATAGATTGGTATGTAAAAGTTCCGAGTAAGTTATCAATTAAAGCCAAAAAACATTTTTTTTATATTTTTTTTGGATTTATTAGTAGAATCATTTCATATGAAATCAACTAGGCCATGAAACCCTCAGTCTTCAATTTAAATGCTACACACATTCAAAAACCAAGCAAGATTCTAATTTAATCAATTCACCACTTTTTATCAAGTCAGGGGTTATATACAAAATGAATTTCATCTCTACTTGGTCCACCTATCGGTTATAATAACATTAGAAGTTCTCTTATAAAAAAAATCAACATTTTCAAATTGCTAACAACATTTCAGAGATATATAGTATATTTTTGGATAAATCTGCATATACCTAAGAAAGATTTAACATAAAAATGGTGGCCATCCGATCAAAATTACCAAAGTTGTGATTTTTTTTATTCGAGAAGTGTCACATTTACTTATTCCAAATTTGAATATTTTTTCGAAAACTTTGATAATTTTTTTCTCAAAAACTTTTCAAGATGTGGAAATATATTTTTTTGGATTCTTTACTAGAACCTACAGGAAAAATGTCAGTACAATCGCAAAGTATGGTTCCATCAGTGGGGCATTTAGAGATGACAGGGTCCCAAGTGCACAATAAATCGCTACTTTTGAAATTTGGAGGCTCTCCTGGTTTGAGAAAACCCAGGCGCGAGCCTCCTGCGCCTATACATAAATCCGTCTGGATTTCATATTTCGGTATTTTTTTTTTGGTGACAAAAGTAGCAAATATATGACAACACTGAATATTCTATTGTATGAATATTCCGGAAATAATAAAGCATACGCACAAACAATGATATCTATAGATAATATATATCTAATTTAAAACATATAACAATTGCCTTTGAATGTGTGGTTTTGAGGCAAAACGCAGTAATTTTATTTTTGTTGATAACACAAGCTCAAATTCATTGATATGAAAATATTCTAGTTATATTTACATATATTTAACTTGGTTAGTAGTATTTTTATCACTAATGTGATTATATCGTTATAGCTACATATGGAAATAACAATAATTTGAGTTTTTAGCGAGTGATTTTTTTATATGACTGATATGATGATACTGAAGGTCAAACATTTAATCAACAAAATTTTTAACTGATTCAAGTTGCTAAGAACGTTTTCAACTGAAAAAAAGAGAAAATTTTGTTACAAAATAACACTTTTACAGTTGATTTAATTCCCTGTCACAATTCACAATTAAAAAAAAAAACATTTTCTTGTATAAATTAATTATATTATAATATAATCTAAATGCATAAATCAAATAATTTTAATAGACAAACTATTTTTACAAGAAAAAACAAACGTGTCAAATATTAATAGGTGCAAGTGAAATTTTTTTTCTAATTTTATGCACTAAATATATATCAACGACATT
>JARJDU010007842.1:0-14707 GCA_030264695.1 Lissagria laeviuscula
ATTTGTTTATAATATTTTAACAAACAAATTGTATTTGTATTTTGGATGACTGAAAAATCATACAATACATAATCATTCAAAGTGTGATGAAATTAAATCTATGGTCTAAAATTAAAACGTAGGTTCCTTCAAATTTTAAAGTTTTCGAAGAACATCTGATGAAATCAGCTATTAGTAAATTTGACCCTGTCATTTTAATCAGATATCTATTATCAAGTTAAAAAATTTACAGATATATGCAGATTTTGTCAAAAATATTTTTATCTCCATATCTACAAAATGTTGTTAACAAATTGACTCCCAAGTTAAAATTCAGATTTAAAAAACAACAACTTTGAATTCTTTTATTATCAGACTAAGTAGTGACAGAAGCGTCACTAGGTGAGTGGTAGGGCTGCAGACCACACCGGCTACCACGATTAAAAGGAGGTGACACCAAAGAAGTAAGAGTGTCACCAACAAAAACCAAAATGCAAAATATCACAGACATTTATTTTATTCATTGCATTCTGAGTATTTGACAGCCACGTGTTTCAAGCTTATCACTTTACCGTTTCTGAAGTTTTTTCATTAAAGTAAAGGATGACACCATGACTTATCCGCACTGGGTGACACCAAGCCTAGTGACGCCTCTGAGTACTGATTTAATGTTTCTGTATATTACCCCTGAATAAGAGCCCTCCCTATTAGATTCTGAAAGTGTTATCAATGTTAAAAAAAACATTTTAAATAATTTTTATAAAAGTCCAAAATACCTATAACACACAAATATTAATTTTTATTATGCTATATACGAAATATATAAACTGCTTGCATAAATTAACTATAAAATGAATGACCGACAATCAAATAATCCGTTACGGATGAAAATAGTCAAACTACATTTAACCAATGATATTAGATGTGAACTCTTGTGCGTTTCTTCAGCATATTTACTTATATACACTCACCGAGCACAAATCAAACGTATATTACTATTGTATATAAATAAGGTGACCAAATGATTCTAAAATATCTTGAGTTTACATTTATATGTAGAACTTAGTTTGATATTAATTCATACAAGTTTTTGATATATTTAAATGTTTTGTTTTGTACTAGCAGAATATAGTTTAATAATTATTTTCTATGCCAAAAAAAATTATTATTTTTATTTAAAAAAAAAGAATAAACTGGTGAATTTTAATTATGTATCTATATGAAAATATAACTGAGGTTATGGCAATATGCAAATAATATTGTTTAGAATTATACAGGCAAGCAAAGGAGTAGTAAATCTGCAATTTTCTCATTTTCTGTATGAACAATTATAATATTGGCAACCATCGGTGGCAGTGAATAATTATTTTTTATTAGAATACTAAATCAGAATCTACCGAAAGCCACATTTTCACAAATTATCTTCTTAATGTCCTTATGGTCACCTTAAAATAAAGATCACATCGTTATTAGAGAGTTTACTCTAATCAATTCAATGCTTTACTTTGCTGTTGTGTTGTTTTCAGAGCAGGCTTAAGTAGATAAAACATCTAAAATACATAGCTATTATATTCAGAGTCGTAGCTAGAAAATGGGGAGCTTTCATGAGAGCGCCAAATAGATGTTTTCAAAATTTTGTTAATTTGATAACATTTACGATCGTGTATTTTCGCCGCTGTTAGACGTAGAGTGACTTCATGAGATGGACTACCTGTTCGAATGATTTGACTTCTTGTGGACTCCTGTTGTTCAAAATTCGAATTGTTCATTTATTCTGAGGAAGGTTAGAAGAGGATGTAAGACCAGTTGTTCCCAGATGCTGAAAACCATTGCTACGGTCCTAATTATAATAATGTATTAATAAGCTAACCATTCTTCCCGATTATATTATTAAATACGGCCCTATAAGATAAACCTCATCTCACAGGAAAATATTTGTCTAGCATATATACATAAATAAATAAATAACTTAAAAAATCTATCATTATAAGTGTATTAAGTGAGTGTGTGCTCATCTAATAAACGAAAAATAGACCATTGGTCATCTATAAAAGAAGTCATGACTGTATCGGTAATTGTTAATACATATATGAAAGAAAAGAAAACCGGTACGAAGCAAGCAAGCAAACCGATTGAAATGAAACACATGCTATGCGAATGCCATTATGAAATCAATAAGAAATGAATAGAAATACAAAAATAATCGACAAGTCCATGAAGCATAAGCGAATAAGATAACTAACTGGCAGAGAGAACAAGTTCGAAAGAAAAAAATGAAACATTTAAATATTGTGCCGTTAATATTATTATGTTCGTCTTCGAGCTATAATACTTAAATATTCCTATTTATATGTAGAGTAGACGTAGGATATAAATTAACTTACATCTTATGATTTGAAGCTGTACACGGCCTTTAACTTAATTATTTTAAAATAATTATATTTTTATTTCTTGGGTACTGTAATTGTCGACACGGAAAACTGGGTATATATATATATTAGCATGTCAGCATTACATACACCTAAAATTAAAGTTGATGCTGATGCCGACTATATTCAATTGATTGCATTCGGAAATTAATTCAAATCAGGGGTACTCAACCTTTTTATACCTATCGCCCATTTAAGCATCTTTATTGATAGAATAAAAGGTCAACAAATAGAAAAACAATTACAATGGGAGTCCACTCAGTGAGCAAAAAAAAGATCACCCATGCATTTTTTTATGCCCCACTTTGATTTTGGGAATTAATTGATGAAAACAAAACGGTAGAGACTCTCACCAAATATTATATTTCGTAAATAAGTTCATCGTTATAATTAATTGAATAAACGCAGATGTTTTGCGTGGAAGTAAACAGTTAATTTCGAATGACAGCAATTGATTATGGGCCATGAGTGCCTTCTTATAATTATAATATGCAAATATGCATAACGAGTACAACGAGTATATTGATATGGAATATTTGTTCTTGTTAGTAATTAATACTATGTTGACCATTTTATTTTTGTATAAATTCAATTTAAATTTTAAAAATAAGCAGACTTTTGATTAAAATAGAATTAAAAAGATGGTTCCGAGAAAGTCACCACATTGTCAACTAATATTTGAATATGCCTAATCATATTCTTAAGCTATCATTTACAAGGTTTAGAAAAACCAAGAAAAAATACTCGATACAAACAAGAACAGGAGCTACCCGAATTGCCAGAACAGATAAAGGACCTAAAGTTCATTCTCAACAAAACTAAGAGACGATTTGAGGAGGGCTCCTAGATTTGAAGATCCCTGCGCAAACCTTTGCACCCATGAAATTCATAATACTTTTCCAAGCCTTATAGGATGTTTTTACAATATTTGAGGGTGAAATATTATAGCCAGAAAAATGGTTTAGATATCGTTGGAAAGAGTGCCCCAAACATTTTGGTACTTAGTCCGTTTCATTATGACTGTTAGTTTAGAAAGTTTTTGCTCTTATTTTCGATAAATGTTTTCATTGCCTATTTCGCACAATGTATGATTTTTCTCTCTCAAATTATAACAAGCAGAAAGAGTCGTTCATATTTGGATAGAGCTTCGAAAGACACTTCTTTTCGTTTATACCACTTGGTACTTGGGTTAAAAATCTTTTGAGTTATTAACAAAAAACCTGAAAACCTGGAAAATGAAATATTTTAACAATTTGGTAGGTTAAATATTATAGACAAAAAAATGGTTTAGATAGTGATAGGAAAATGCCCTAAAACAAACATTTTGGTATATAGACCGGTATTCTTTATGAATATTTTGCACCAATTTTCGAAAAATACCAAGTTTTAATTGGCGATATCGCCAAAGGCGATTTAGGCCTAGGAGCACTAGGTGCGCACTAGAGCCCTAGGATTTGCGGTACCCCGCGCAGACCTGTCACCCATGAAATTTAATATCTGATTTTGCATCATGACAAATCATAGACATCTAGGGTCCCGACTGTGCAAAACGCGCCTCTGACAACACCAGGAGAGAAGACGCCGAAATTAAAAAAAAAGGAAAATGCGAGCAAACAAGGCTTAGTTTGCGTTGACCAGTACTTATTATTATTACCTCTAAATAACAATCACATTAATATTAGGGATATGCTAATGCATAATGCATTTTTTTAAAATTAAATATGTTACTTTTGAAATATTTGAATATATTTATAAATGTTTAGATGAAACCCCTATTCGTGTTACAAAATACTTATGCTCTCATATAAAACTACAAATTTTTACTACCGAAGATTCTCAGGCAGCCATAAAGTAATTACTGTATAGTAACAATTGTAAAAAGAGATTTATAGTAATACATTAAAACTAGCTGACTATATGTTCCCAGTAATTAATTGACCTTGCAAATAGGTGTTAATTGCATTTACAACCTACATAAAACTAAGTAATTAGTGTCTTCTTCAATGCATGTTCATAAATTAATACAAATGCAAAAAATAATTTACTTAGTTGATATGTCAGTAACGTTACACTTATAAATCCTCCAATTTCACTATATGCGTTTTTCTTCTATTCAAGAATGATACGTTTATGTATGTACTTACTTACGCATTACTCGCAATGGCCAACTATAAAAAGCGCCACGTGTCCCAACCACGTGCGTTATTTCCGTCGTGCACACGAAACGTGCGTTCTACAACGCGGCAAGTAATAACTTTTCGGATAGTCCAACACTTTACAGGCCCAATAGGATTCACAGAGATCCACAAAGAATATTATACATATCATGTACTTTATGTTCAGTGTTTGAGACAACGCAACGTCTTGAGAAAGACACACGCGAGAGGCGGCAGCAATAAGAGAAAATGATATGTGGAAATGCTAACAACGCAGAGGACGGAAAAGGTGGTTAGAAGTGTTATGAAGGAAAATTAGAGTAATAACATCAAGGCGTGAACTCATTTAAGTTCAATCACTGATGTTTCTAATGAATATATATGCGAGTCATATTTATAACTAAAAAGAGTTTTCATCTCGCCCACGATACTCACTAACTTCTTCATTGCTGTTAACCACGGCATGCTTAAATTTACTTTTTATTTGACTTGATAAATATGTTTTCTATTTTCATGATTGCATCACAATGGTAGAAGTATCTAATAAAGTAAATTCAGAATTGCAATTATATTTGAAAAATTGTTTTAAATTTGCTACCGATGAAATGTTATCCATAAAAAAACAAGCCCTAAATATATCCAAGCATATTATTATTTATTTTAAAATGGCTTATCACATCGATGGGGCATATGATTACTTTTATACAGTAAAACTCCAATTATCCGAATTGATTGAGACCGGACCTCATTCGGATAATATAAAATTCGGAAAATTGGATTTTTCCGAAACAATGGTCTAATTTTCATAATTATATACTATATTGTACAGTATGTTAAAAATGAGAGATAGTCAGAATTCGAATAATTGGAGTTCTACTGTATTTTGGATCAAATAGCAAACTAGTTAGGTTAATATTAAAAATATGCAGTTTCATTGAATAATAGAGATGTGATTAACATCGAAATGTTTTATTGTTGTTACATCAATCGAAGCAGAATTTAAAGAGCTTTGAGAATTTGTATAAATATTAAGCAATTTTTATATAAGGGAGTATAAAAATAACGAAAAAGTACAAAAACTACAAATTCCGATAAATGTATTTCTTCAGTTATTTGCCAATTAATCCTTTAAATGTACCAAAACATTGGAGAGGCTTTAAATAATTTGATAGAGGAATAAATAAGGTTTTCGTATATAAACAATTACAATAGATACTACCAAAAGTACAAAAGATATCACCTGTTGAAGTGGAGAATACCAAATAGCTCTAAATAGTATGCTTGGAAATATACATGGCTAGCATTGATGGGTAACTTCTTATCGGTATAATGGCTAACTATCGATTAGCAATTGAGTTATGACTTTATACTTATTCTTCTGATTTTATAATTTAAAAAAATAGAGACTGTGTAACTGTATATAAAATAGTCGCCTTGTCCTTTAATAATCACTGAAACTAGTTCCAGCAAAGCAGCACTTGTGGCGCTGTAATTTGCGTTTGCGTCAGCAATTAATAAACGTTGCATACTACTTGGAACACCAGTTAGCAATGTAATTGTATTATATTGCTTCAGGAATTGTGACCCAAAAGATTTTGACTGCTTCTTGATATAGAAACGAATGCAAGTCAAAAGGCATAAACAAATTCAAAATTACAATCATCTGTTAGCAATTTTGCTAGTATTGCAATCTAATCCGAAATAAACAAATTAAGTAATAAGTAAAAAGTGCTTCAAAATGTACTTAAATTAAATAGATTTAACTCTTGATCCAATAATTGCATTGCAAATTGCAAGGCAATGGACAAAACGAGCTTGTCACCAGACGTCGACGGTCGTGATTGGATTTTGAGTGCGTTGGTTTATTAGACGGCAGTGATACTTGACAGATGCACTTCCACTGACCGTAGGACTAATTATCTATTGTATAAAGTAATTGTCACTACCCCACCACTATCACAGTCAGCTTCTGTAGCTGACAGAGTCCTAGGCGCACTATCAGTTTGGAGTATTTTCAAAATTTGGAGACCCTCCTGGCTCCTCCTCCATAATATATATATATAAAATTAATAATTAATTTCTAGTAATACCTTACGTAACAAAAGATCATATATCATCTTCTAAAATTTCATATAAAATTAAAGAAATGAAGAGAAGAATGTAATGTGGCTTAAGTCGCAATATAAAAGAGAACCGCTTGATATTTTTTTACGCAATACGCAACGACGGCTTCTATAACAAACACATAAAAAAGGATTTTAGATCGAGTTTTATTTCACTGCTAGATGAGCATACAGAATTGGGAGTTGGCATGATGTTTGTTGATATTTAGAAGCGTTTGCAGCAAGCGCCGCATTTCTTGATGTGCATCTTTTCGAGTGCAACCCACGCATAGAATTTTCCAAACACGCGAAGCTAACGACTATGCACGATTTGGAACATAGATGCGCATGGACATACATACAAAACTCGGCGGAAAACATGCGGATGCGCCGTGTACAATTTCCATTTTATTGTCGCTTTTCTTATTTTGTCGTAAGTGCGTAATTATGTCACCTATTTATACTACTGTACTTAAGTCTACTATTCAATTCTCCTGCACCGGTTCAATCCACGCGGCTAGCAATTATTAAGAACTCGTACTGCGCACACATTTTCTAATTCTTGAACAAGATGAGTGTTGGGCGATGATCATGCAACCTATTCCTGTAATATGTAAAAATTTGCAACAAAAACCAGCGAGATCAGAGGGTACCTATAACACAATATCCAATGAAAATTCCAAGCTGCCATATCTAGGATTAAAATAGCGATGTGGATTGCAAACCTCCTGAAAGGATATGCTAGGTAGATGCCAGGAATCAACCAATCAGCAGGAGAAGGAAATTCTGGAAGCCGCATGTCAAAAGATGAAAGACACAGTGCTGCACCTACCATAGTCAGCGCCTGTAAGCAAAACCTATGCAACGCCTCTTTGTTTTTTACCTATCTATTATACGACCCCTCAGGCGCACCCGCTGGGAATACATAATGCTATTAAACATTGCAACGATCAAGAAACCCCCAGGATGAAAAAGATAAGCAAATTCTAACCAATCACATCTATGTCTGAAGCAGCAGGTTGAGGGTAGAAGAGAATTGAAGAAGAATAACGTAGTGCACTGTCTTAATTTACTGACTTTTTTGATAGAACAATATCCTTACACCATTATTCTGCATTTCTGATGAAAATTATTTTTGTTTCTGTCAATACATTTGTATTTCGTAAATAATTTCATCTATTTGCCTTATATAAACACGAATGAAAACAAAAATGTATTATTATGTATAGATACATATTAATTTATTTCTTCCATCTCTTCTGTTCATTGTCGTCATTTCTTCTGACTAAAGCATCCAAAATCTATATGAGTACTATATGCATGCAGTTGCATCACATACGACATTACATTCGGCTTTAAGATTCTTGCTTCACATTTATAAATTCTTTGATTCTATTGCTTCTCTCCTATCTCCTCTACCTTTTTTTTTTCTTCTTCTTGTTACTCTTTATTTATTGTTATTCATTAGTCCGGTGTATTTATTTATATGATGTCTGTAGAGAAGTAACGAACACAAGCATCGGTAACAGATCCATTTAAACATAAAAGTAATGAGCATACATACGGCGCGGCGTTAGGACCTATAACAGCAGAAAGAAAAGAATCTTAAAAACTCAGTGCTTCAAAAGGATCAAGATTATAAGCGGATGAATACATGTATATATATACGCTACATATTTTGGTCCACCAGATACATTTACAAATTCAATGCGAGTATCTATAGGTAAAACTAAAACTTAACGTTGACGCAATTCACTTATGCTTATAGTATTAATTTATATACCGTGTATCACAGATTGAAATAGGTAATAAGCAAAATTTCTATTAAAATAATTAAAAAGTTTGATTTGTTATAATATTGGACCAAAAGAATCCTGCTGATCATATAATTGCTACAATCAGATATTTCCGAAAAATAGAATAATTGATTAGTCAGTTAGGTTTGTTAAACTAGTTCCATTGGATTACCCATCATGTTCGAGGCAGGCAATTAAAACGCTTCAAAATTTTAATCAATTAAAATAGTTTATGTCCCATCATATTTTTATCCCCGGAGTATTTCTTCCAGTCAGCTAGGTAACCAGCGCATTGGTGAACAGACTAATGGTATGCCGGCACTTCGCCATGCCACTATTTAACTATTAAAACATTGTGTGTTACTTCGTTTATGCTGCGAGATATCTCTCCGATGTAGTTGGTACTTACTTACATTTCTTGTTCATGCGACGCAACTACATACGTGCAAGTTCTGTGTGCGCGGCTATAGATTGACCATTATTACCTGAATTTTGATTAGAAACAGGTTTTCGACATTTAGGCAAGCCAGCGGACGAAACAACGAATAATAAGAGCTATATACATACACAAAGTAAGTAACCACTGGCTCTCATTTGATGGAGCATTTGGATTTCTTTGTGCTCCTTGTCTCATTTATTTCGATCGTGTATATCCTTATGCTCATACGTATACTATATATCAGAAATAATTATATAAAAATATGCATGCGCCGACTATATATATGTTTTTATTACATTTAATGTCACATCTACAGGAAGCACGCTCAAAATTTTAATTTCGTTTAACTTGTTAGCACTAGTAAAATTAAATGTTTTCAAAACACTTTTTTGATTTTGGCAATTGTTTACTATATTTAATATTTAGATGGCAGAGATGTCTAGGCTTTGGTAAATCGATAACGACCGAAGTTTGCCGAACAATAATACCCATGTGATGCAGGGTGTAACAACTGGGTATACGTTAGAATGCTGTCAACAACAGGATAATTATCTAAAAATTTGATAACTTTAATTTGTTTGAATAAATTAAAAATAAATCAAATATAAATTTTGACCTTTTAAAATGACACTATATAGATTAGAATTTTGCGTAAAATGTTGTCACACTTTGCAAAGTTACAGCAACTTTGTTTAAAGCCACAGATAGTTAAAACAAACATTATAAGAAAGGAAATTTATTGCAATCCAATTTTGTTTAAGCAAATGATTTTTGCTCGCTGTCATTATCGTGTGGTTGAAGCAAAAGTGAAAGTCAGAAATTGATGAAAATTGTAGCTTCGATACGAAACCAGATAAACCACGAGTTTGGTTCCTACGGGTACATCTCAGCGAGGACTACTAATTTGGCTTTGCACCTTTAAATATAATATCACTATTTAAACGCAATTAATAGAAACACATGAATAAAACGAAGAAAATTGTGTCTTTGCTCACTAATCCATACTTTAAATTCGTTTTCTCACGTACAATGTGTGTCGGTATCTCAAGACCTTTGATAGGGTTAGTGTAAACAGCTTAGCTCATGTCAGACAAAGGCCATTTCAAGAATTTAAAAGTTATTTGGTAGTAAACAATTTTAAATCACTGAAACGTTGTCTAACTCATTAAAATTTCAATAAAACTAACAACAAATGCTGGCAAAAGATGAAAAACCACGGATATGACATGCAAATACCTTCAAAATCTATTACCTTTCAGTTTGATCATGATTTGATGTATCAATGGCTCTTGTAAGAAGTTATAAAAGTTATTTGATAGTATAGTTGACCAATTATTGTCCTTATTATGAGCTATGTCGATAATAATAAATATACATTTAAAACAAAACTATATATTTGAAATATAGATTCTGTGATACGTTTAATTGACGTCGAAGTTGATGAAATGCGCAATGATTCCGATGGATGATAGAACATACGTGTTTACGTAGAGGCTTAAGTATGATTTAAGATGAGCGCGAGCGATTACATACATACAGAGAGGACTGCGACGACACATTAGTGGCTTGAGCGCACATGAAGTTAGAAGCCCGGTCAAAAGGTCAGCACGAAAATTGTGTGCTTCAGATGAGCGCTACCGATTTGAAGGTAATTTAAACAGGAGAGAATTTATAATATGAGCTGTTCCCTGTCAATCTATCAGACGTCAAACTACCGTTTCTATGCTTGTTGCGCGTTGTTCCTTGCAGCCCAGCTGTTGATGCTTACTCCTCTTATATATAAAGTCAAACTATTCTTAGCCTAAATAGATTTTTGGTTGTATAGAAATTATATAAAAAGCATCAAATGCAAATTCCAGAAGCAAATTTTTAATTCTGTCATGTATACAGTTTTTTCTTAATGTAATTTTTTTTAATGTTATTGAAATTAGAGTCCTTTAGGCTTTTTTTTTAAATTTTTACATGTATACAGTAAAACCTCACATAACGAGGGTAATTCGTTCCAGATACTCAAAATTTTCAACAATAAAATACGTTATATAAATTGTTAAGAAGCGTGATTCATCTTCATCTTTTCGTCTATTGCAGGATAAACTAACCTAAAATTAGAATTCGATTTGCAGAAAACAAAAAAATCGAAATACAAATTAGTAACATGCCTAATTCCTTTTTACTAGAAAGTTGTCTACTAACATATGTTTTGGCGACGGTCCAAAATTTGGTAAAAATTCGACATCGCATTATTATTAAATAAATTTGAAGCGCGCATAGTTTCTCCTTAGTAGGATGATGCTTCTCAATGTAACGATGCAACAGTTTTTGGTTACTCGTTATGCAAGGTGCTCGTTAAGCGAGGTTTCATTGTATTGTTTATTGTATCTATAGGGCAATCTAAAGTGAAGGCAGAAGGCGTCAAAATTAGTATTATGGAGAGAAAACAAACAGCGCTATCATTTAAGGGCTTTAATTTAAGCTTAATTTAAGCTAAAAACATATTATATAGTAAATTATAGTCAATTATTTTAAAGTGTAAGTTATTGTTTATATTTATTCTGTTTGTCACTAACAATGGACCTTGGATATGCTCGAAATGAAGTCTTAAACTTTTCGTGGTTAGGTGCTTCTTTTAAACAGACTACAGCATTGTTGTGTAATACAATGTACGAAAGTCAGTTCAATATATAAAGTATAAACTTATATTATAAGAAATACACGCAAACTATGCAACCTAAGTGCAGTTTGCAGAGCGCCGGCAGTTTAAGGCTAAGACACACCCCGACGCCATTTTGTGGGTCTAAACGGCGAACCGTGGCGAGTAAACAAAACCACGTGATGGGGAGGAGTTATATATATATATTACATGTGCTGCAATTTAACAGATGTATATTAATATATAAACAACAAACTACCTTTAATTGAAAACCATAAATCTTTTGAAAAAGTATTAACGTTATTCTTGTCAATTTGCTAGACTGGTTGTTTTATGTATACAGAAATGTACATACGCAGTTGAAAAATTTAATGTGTAATGTTGTCTAGCTTCGACCATATATAAATTCATAAAACGCTCGGAGACGAATAAATAATCTGATAAACAGAAAAAATCGGCTAATACAAGACGAATATATGCTAATTAGAATTGGTTTGAAATACAGAGCTTTTTGTGTTTATGGCATACCTAAATCACAAAATATTCAGCATAGATAGTCTATACTTCATTTTATAACAATTTAACAATCAGAAGTAAACAAAATTTATGATTGCAACATATTTTTTCATGAATACCTGTATGCAAGATCATATAAATTAATAAAACAATAACATGAGAGAAATATTATTATAAAAGTGCAACATAAGTCGATACTGAAATTGATCAAATAATTGTACGTATTTACTTAAAAAAAAAAAACTATAGATTATTAAAATATGTACATAATGTCGCAGTTCTGGTTATAAATCTGTTAAAACCTAGTGGATTTCACAAATTTAAATAATAGCCGCGCTATTAACATCAAGTGTACTTGAATAGCTTGACTTCGTTGCTTAATTAAAATTTATATAGTTTTTTGGTTACTTCTATTTACTTGCGTAAGAAAAAGAAGAAAAACAAAAATAAAACGAAAAGAAACAAAATTATTAGCTACTTGATTAGACAATAAACAAACTGGTTTCACAACCGTTGACCAATTTGATTGTCGCATTTATATTTAAATGTGGTGTAAGCGTGTCGACAGTTTAAAAATCGTGGGTATGTACATTTTTCCTATTTGTTGATAAATTACCGCTTGATCTATACACTCTGTTATTATAAGGCCGTTTGTAATGAGGATACCACAGAGTGACTATATTCGAACTTTGAATTTCAAAGAGTGGACGATGCTACAAACGAAAAAGCCGGTTTTAGTTTTATTGCTTTTTATATCATTTCTGTAATTTGTTATAAATGGAAATAATAACGTTCAAAGATCTCCGCCAAAGAACGGATATGTAGATAATGGTATTTAATTTATTCAGTATTTGAGCTACGTGTCCTTTAAAATACGATTTATTTCAGTTGTTTTAATCAGATAATTTTAATTTGATAACTAATAATACTATATGAGATTGTAAGTTAACTGTTTGGTGCGTTAGGAATTAAGAAGCGTAGGTGGTTGTATAGTAACGTACATTGAAAATGGTAATAAATATGTAGATATTATTTCAATGCCATTATATTATTGAATGAAGTCTAGAATATTTTACAATTTATAAATAAAATTCCTGTAAATATTACTGTGACAAATTTATATCGTTCATAAATTCTGAAGTTTGCTGTTAATCGATTTGATCTTCAAATATTTTCAATAATACGCTGATTTCAATTTGATTTTGTTTATTTATAAAATTAGTTATTGGGCTGCTTGAACCGAAAAATGTATAAGTAGCTTGAAATATTTATTCTAATCAACGTAAAGTTATGCTCTATATTTGCGGCGATTACTATTCTTACAATGAATTTTCTGAGATAAGGTATACCTCACATTAAATATATAATTTATTATTCATTTCAATTTGATCAATTTCAGACAATCAACACAATTACAAATTCAATTCCACACAAAATCTTGAATTCTGACGGTAATTGTATAAATTTGTGAAACATTCCCTGTCTAGACGTTTGCCTAGCAAATACCAGGTACCTAAATAAAGGTCTCGGCGCGTGTATAGCATTAAATTATTATGGGCGATTAAATAGTCAATCAAACAAAATCGAAAAACATTCGCAAATTACAGTTTTTACTCCGATCCCGAAACGCAGCCAGCAAAACAGTTGCACAAATTTGCATATTATTTGATTCGCTATTGTAATATTTTGCTGTAATCATTCACTAACACGAACAATAATACTCGGAATCGACCTGCATCCACAAGAATCCCGAAATGTTGTGCTTCGATTTGCGTTTGTTTGATTCGCAATTCGGGTATGGCAAATAGGTGCGGACCGACCAGATCTGTGAACACACCACATCTTAGGTATAATAAGAAATTGAAGAAACAGAAGAAAACATCGTTCGGATGCTCGTTTCGCTATTCAATGAACAGCAAACATCAAATTGACCGTTTGAATTAAAATTGCAAATTTCCAAACGTCCAAATTCCGATTTGAAATTTATTGCTGCCGTTTGTTTGCCGCTCGTGCGCATGGCTTCTCTTCTTGTTTGTTAGACGGAGGATTGCTATTGTAAGCGGCATTTTTATTGGTCTGAAAAAGACTTCTAAGAAATCGCTCTTTGCGTTTAACTCGTCGGGGTACCGGTCAAAAAGATTCGTATAAATTTCTACCTATGGGTCGTTAGGTTAGGTTATTAAATGCGGTACAGTGTGATGTTTTAAACCCTTTACACATGATTATATCGAGATCATGATTCATGATTGTCCTTTGATTTCGTTTTTATTTTTGGTCGACGATTTTATAATAACCTATTGTTTGGATAAGTCTGCGTTTATATTAACTAATGATTAACACACTGAATAACTAGTATCAGCCCAGAAATGTTCGTTCTACATGTGATTTTATTAAAGGCTAAGAAGGGTCTTGTTTGCAGTGACGGATTTTTGCACAGGCTTGTCTAGGGCCTCTCAAGCCATGAAAACCTCCAAATTTTAAAAAAGCTGCGAAAAAAACCTTTGAAGAACTTCAAATTTATTGTGCGCCTCGGGCCTAGTTTGCTCTAAATACGACACTGCCTGTATGATTCGAATCTTGAAGATGTAAATAGTCAATATGCACATGTAGGTATGTTCCACGAGTATATTTAATTTGACT
>JARJDU010007868.1:0-12426 GCA_030264695.1 Lissagria laeviuscula
AACAATAATTTTGTATCTAGGTCAATGGTTTCATATATGTTACAAGTGTCTTAGTGGCACTGGAAGCTAAACTAATTGAAAAAGATCTGCCCTTTGAAGTGCTGACACTCCTCAGTGTAGTTTTCTATACTATAAGTACAGCAATGCGATTTGAACCAGCAAACGCAAAGTTTTTCCATCATGAAATATGCAATACCACCCTTTGTGATACTCTGCGACTTCTTGGATGCTTCAAAACACAAAAAATCGAACAACTTGACGAAAGCTACCAACCTCAACCGGATATTAAACTACAAGACGTTTATCATAACATCTTCGTTGGGAATGTACTCAATCCGCAGTGAGTATCAATAATTTTGTTATTCTACAAATATCTATTTGTACATTTAATCCTATAATTATGTTTTAAAATAGAATTCCTGACGATACGCCGGCGACATTAGCCTACGTTGCTGTCGTTTATCGATTGCTTTATGATGTCGCATTGGATTTATTCGACAAGCCCAATTTAAATGCGGGACAGCTAACGAAATCACCTTCTTTATCCCGTCAGCCATCAACTGAGCCGAATCCAAATACTTTAGGAAAACGTTCAGCTGTAAACTCGCTGAATTTAAATCCGCCGACACCGGATCCCATCATCGTGCATCCTGGAGTTGTGGTTGCAATGTTACAGCTACTTCCTTGTATACAAGTACTCAACCTTTGTTTTTACATGTTTTATAAGATTGTCGTATTAAATTGTAATATTTTCAGCACGATGATGTTAAACACACGCTCGCATTGCAATTCTACGTCTCGGAGATAATAAAATCATTAGTGCGAAGCGAACGCAATCAGCAAATAATGTGCGACAGCGGATTTGTATCATGTCTATTGACAATTGGATCAGCTCCATTGCAAAATGAAGATCATCCTTTGCACAGTCCCTTGCAATATATGTTAGAGCGATTGGCAGCACAAGCTTTGGAACCTATTGACCTCAGGAAATTTTTGCGTCTTGGGAATCCACTAAATTGCATTCCTTTGGAACTTGAAGTACCTGGTGGTGGACCAGTACCTTTGACAAGGATCAAAACCATTGTATCAATGACAACTCCTAAGGATTTCCGTGCACAGAGCATTTGCACTCTGCCACCGTTTGTGGAATTCGACATGAGTGCTGAAGGTTTTGGATGTTTGTATCTTCCCAGTATTGCTCCTCAATCTTTAAACACTCCGAGTGTTGTTAGTATTGATAATACAGTGTTAGGTGGCATTGGTGCTGGTTAGTATCATAAATTACATACTGAATAGATAGTTGAAGGTTTTTGAAATTTATCATTTTCTAGGCGATCGAATGTTTCCACCGCAGACTGGATTATCATTCTCCAGTTGGATATGCGTTGATAAATTCTCGGATCCTAGGACAGATCCGCATTGCGTTCGATTGTTAACGTTAGTAAGGAACTTGAACAGCACTCGTGATGATCATTTGGTTTGTTTGTCGATTGTTTTATCTGCTAGAGACAAAGCCATAATTGTATCTACACAAGAAACGCACATTCCGAATCGTAAGTTATGAAAGTGCGAAAGTATATAGAATTACTTAATTTTACACTTCAGAAATAGGTGAATGGGAACCAGAAGGTATTGGGGAATATGGCGCAAGAGTATGGTGTCCTGACATTTTACAAGAAGGCCAATGGCATCATCTAGTTGTAGTGTTAAATCGCGCTGTATTGAAAAACTCTTCGTTTAGTCTCTACCTGGATGGTCAACACATGCACACCCAGAAACTGCATTATGTATCGCAGAATCCAGGCGGTGGCAGTGCCAATTTGACGGTTGCATCCTCCATTTACGGTTTCATAGGAACTCCACCTGCTTGGAGACGCTATTCGAAGCTATGCTGGAAACAGGGACCATGTCATTTATTAGAAGAAGTAAAGCATTTCTTTCTTACTCAGAGATCGCTTAGATAACTATACAAAATTATATTTTTAGGTATTAACCCCAACAACAGTGCACCACATTTTTCAATTAGGACCACATTACATGGGCTCGTTCCAAGCACCCAATGTAAACAGCTCCGAACCTATACAACTAGTAAATGAAGAGAAAGTTATATTTGGTTTGAATGCCAAAGCTGTAAATCAATTAACGCTGAGCAAAATACGCAAAGTGTATAGTCGCACAGATAATAAATCGATTGCTAAACAGCTGGGGATGTCGAGCCACGAGAATGCTACACCCATTAGAATCTTGCATAACAGCGCTGGGCATTTGGCCGGACCATCGAGATCATTAGGAGGTGTAGTTATTGGATATTTGGGTGTCAGAGTATTTTGCCCACGGCCTGTTGCCTGTGTGGTGAACACTGTCGGGGGATGTTCAGTATTATTAGGTCTGATAGCGATGGCCCAAGATGTGGAGACATTGTATGCTGCTGTTAAGGCTCTTGTCTGCGTTGTAAGGAGTAATAAGGCTGCACAAGGCGAAATGGATAGGAAGCGTGGCTATCAAACGTTGGCGATGCTCCTGCGACGAAAGCGCCAGTTGTTGAATTCCCACATTCTTCACTTGGCCTTTAGTCTAGTTGGCACTGTTGATAGCGGAAGGGAAACTTCTGCAATTCCGAATTTAACTGCATTCCAGGTGAATCTATCTGTTTTTCTTTTTTTAATTTTCATATCTGAAATATTAATTTTTTAGGATTTATTATGTGACTTGGAAGTATGGAGCGAAGCACCAGGTGAACTTCTACGGTCGCATTTAGAACATCTTCTGGAATTAGCGACTGAATCCAGTGAAAAACGCAATAATACTTGGATAATGCGCGATTTGCATATGGTCACAAAACTATTACATATAACACCGGATGTTAAACATCCTGCGACTAGACAAGTTCTTTTTTCGTTGTTATCCGTGCTTTTAACTGGACAGCCAAGAGCACCGGATTTACTATTCATGGGTCAATTTATAGCAGCGACTCTACCAACGACTAGTACATCTGAGAAGCATATTCAGCTGATGGAAGGCGACGCTGAGCGGGAAGGCCACGGAGAGCATATTCTTCTCCGCAATCGATGCTTGGCTCTGATCCATGGCCTTTTATTCACTAACCGGAATGCTGTTACATTAATGCTATGCGATGAACTAAGTAAAACGTTGGGCTTTGACTGGATATTGCTATTTCTGCAGGCGCATTTGCACAGCACCACGGTAATTTGGGGCTTGAGAATCCTCGTAGTGATTTGCTCTACGCCTTCGTTTATGAACAGATTCCGTGATGGAACTTCCAATGGTGGCTGGCTAAGACACACTGAACTGGTAACACAGAACAAAATGTCTTTGATGTTAGGATGTCCAATTAACACGCACAATATTGATGCGAAAGCGGATGCATTGCATGTGCCAGGGTTCCAACATCTTGGATGGCTGCTGCCACAACATTTGGAAGTCCCTGAGATATACTTCCTCCTTACAGCTCTAATGATGGGCCAACCTGCAAAATTGCTACCAGGAGATACAAAATTCGACTTGGATTCAGTCTGGGCTTTCTTGTGGGGTGCCTCTGTTAACAATCAACCTGTCAGTAGTGTTGCACCCAAAGTAAATTTAAGCATGGAAGCTGTCGTGGTGCTTCTCAGCATGGCAAGAGCTATCGTACACATGGAAAACGGTGTCTTACCAGATTGGTTGAAAAACCATTCGATCAATATAATTCAGGTATTGTTTCAACTCTATCATAACATGCCTGAATTCATGCCGATATTCATGTCTGCTGAAGTCCTTGGTGCATTGGCAAGTGTTTTATTCCCGTCGCAAGCAGCCACCCAAGAGAGCAGCTACAGTAGTGGTGCATCGTCTCCGGGAGAAGAAAACGAAACTGTGTTTGTGCCTCAATCACCAACGGAAGAATTTAATCTTACTAATCATCCTGCTCGTCAATTTATCATCGATTTCATTCGTGTCATCGTCGTCGATTCACTAAGCTTGAACGTAACTGGAAAAACCTCTCCTGTGATTGATCTAGTATTGGACGCATATCCTGAGAATGCCACGATCGCACAACAAAGTGCATATCAGACTGAAATACTGGTAACTCTAATGGATCATCTGTTGGCAGCAGATATGCTCGTTGGAGATCAAGCTGCCATCCCGATTGTACCTCTTGCCAATGCTCATGTCCAACATGTAGCGCCAAATGTTTTCTATCTCTCTGCCCGAATTGTTGACAAACTATGGCAGAGTTCGTTAAGCAAAGATCCTCATGAAGTCTATGACTTTATCATCAAACTAATAGGTCAAGCGAAGAGACACTCTGGCAATATTTTATTCGAATGTTTATATCATTGTTTGAATCGCTGCATTCTCTTCTTACTTTCAAGACCTTCCGATAACATCGCCGATCAGATGTCGGTCTTGGAAGCCCTACATAAATTAACCACCCATAGACTGATCGTTTTCGGAGCTGGTAATCACGAGCTTGATTTTGTCGGATGCTTAACATATTGTCTTCTGCAATTGACTTCCGACGTGAAAATTATGTTGGATACTAATATGAAAACGACTTGGCATGTGAATCCAAGTATGGATTTAGAAACGCAGGACGATAATCTGAATGTCCACCAAGGAAGGAATTTGATGGCTGGAGCAGCGCTTCGTGTATGGGAAGAACTGTATGTTTGCAAGAAGCCGGCAATCGAAGAAGTTTTCAAGATTACTTTAGGACCACCTGTGCAAGGTGCTAAAGCTCCAGACTTGACTGTTGTAAGGGAGCAGGTGTTGGAAGCAGCTACCAAGTTATGGCTGACTTATGTAGATGCAGAGAGAAAAGCTACATATCGGGTCCCGTGGGAACTCCACAATCAAATTCAAAGTAAAATTCACAAAGTCACAGGAGGATTAACACGATTAGCTTCCCGAACAAAAGTCAGAAAAGATGATGTGACAAGAGTGCGAGTTCGTGTGACTCAAGAACAAGCACTGAGTTGGAGTCTGAGCCATGTGAACTTGGTCAAGGAACTTATAGAAATCCGAAGAAATCAACATATTAACACGACGCAGCATACTCAGAGATATGTCCATCAAGAATGGCTGCAAACCGAAACAGAATTGACCAGAGAACGAGGGCTTTGGGGATCTCCCTTACCCTGTTCCCTGGATAAATGGATGTTGGATATGACAGAAGGCCCACATCGCATGAGGAAGAAGATGATGAAGAATGACATATTCTATTTGCACTATCCCTTTCGGCCTGAGCACGAAAAGGGGCAACCGAAGTATAAAGTAGCTACGAGTCACCATAGCAAATTGTACTATAATGCTCATCAGAGGAGAAACGTGAGTTGTGGTTTAGCAGAACCTGAAAGATCTGATAGTATTACAGAGGAGTCGTCGCCAATGCCATTGCAAGCTTTACCACATCTAGCGCGACTTAAATCAGATCCCGATGACACTCAAGATGAGCCCGAGAACGAAGAAGATCAACAACCTGTCCCTGACAATCAAACACTGCTGCGCCTGCTGCAGGAAAATGAGAAAGTTACTTACATGTTCCGGTGTGCTAGAATCCAAGGCTTGGACACCACTGAAGGACTCTTGCTATTTGGCCAGGAGCATTGCTATGTCGTCGATGGATTTACTCTCTTGAAAAGTCGCGAAATCAGAGATATTGAGAGCGTTCCACAGAATGGTTACGAACCTATTTTACCAAATCCGGGATCCCCAAGAAGGTCCAGGGCGATGAGACACTGCTCCAAATTCTCCTATGATGATATTAGAGAAGTTCACAAGCGCAGATATCTTCTGCAACCTATGGCCCTGGAAGTCTTCTCTGGCGATGGCAGGAATTATTTGTTGGCATTCCCTCGAAAAGTGCGGAATAAAGTCTATCAAAGGTTCATGGCAACAGCGACTGGGATATCAGACAGCGCGCAACAATCAGTCGCCGGACAGAAACGTACAGCTAACGTGGAACAAACCACTGGCATCTTGTCAAATCTTATTGGGGAGACCAGCGTGACCCAGCGTTGGGTCAGAGGCGAAATTTCGAACTTTCAGTATCTCATGCATCTAAATACTCTCGCAGGAAGATCTTACAATGATCTTATGCAATATCCTGTGTTTCCTTGGATTCTGGCTGATTATGATGCTGAAGAACTCGATCTTTCAGATCCTTCTACATTTCGGGACTTCTCTAAGCCAATGGGAGCGCAAAGTCCTGATAGATTGGATCAATTTCGAAAACGGTTTAAGGAATGGGACGATCCACATGGAGAAACACCGCCGTATCATTATGGCACGCACTATTCAAGTGCCATGATTGTATGCTCGTATTTAGTTCGCATGGAGCCATTCACTCAACATTTCTTAAGATTACAAGGAGGACATTTCGATTTGGCTGATCGCATGTTTCACAGCGTGAAGGAAGCTTGGTGCTCTGCAAGTCGGCATAACATGGCTGATGTGAAGGAACTCATTCCAGAGTTTTTCTACTTACCAGAATTTTTGGTCAATTCGAATAATTTTGATTTGGGCTCGAAGCAAAGCGGGGTTTACTTAGGTAATACTGTTTTGCCTCCATGGGCTAAACAAGATCCTCGTGAGTTCATTCGCGTACATCGTATGGCTTTGGAATGCGATTTTGTCTCTCAGAATTTGCATCATTGGATCGATTTGATTTTTGGATACAAGCAGAATGGACAACCGGCAGTTGACGCTGTAAATGTTTTCCATCATTTGTTCTATGAGGGAAACGTGGATATTTATAAGTAAGTTTTGTTCGCAATTAAGTTTTTAAGTCTCTAATTTTAATGTTGTTTGTTTCCAGTATTGATGACCCTCTGAAAAAGAATGCAACTATTGGATTCATTAACAATTTCGGGCAAATACCCAAGCAACTATTTAAGAAACCACATCCTTGCAAGAAAATGGGAGGTGCCAACAATAGGACAAGTGTTATTGATACAGGAGCATTAGTTCAAGCATTCACACTTCCTCAACCGGAAAGACTGTTCTTCCATCATTTGGATAATCTACGACCTTCTCTTCAACCAATTAAAGGTAAGCACTTCTTCAGTTTTCAATTCTCTATTAATTCTCAATTCGAATTTTCCAGAAGTAAAGAGCCCAGTGGGTCAGATTCTCCACGTCGACAAATGCGTTCTCGCAGTGGAACAAAACAAAATCCTCATGCCACCAAACTACAATAAATATGTAGCCTGGGGTTTTGCAGATCATTCTCTTCGAATAGGGAACTACGACAGCGACAAAGCTGTCTTCGTCAGCGAGACCGTTGTCCAAAACAGCGGTGAAATCGTAGCATGCGTTTGCCCTTCCTCTAAGCTCATCGTTACAGCAGGCACCAGTTCAGTCATCACAATTTGGGAATACGACGTCCGCAAGAAGCAACTCAAGATCAAATTCAGTCTTTACGCCCACACCGATGCAGTGACTTGTTTAGCCGCCAGTCCTGCTTACAATGTAATCGTCTCTGGTTCTCGTGATGGCACAGCCATCGTCTGGGACCTAAGTCGTGGGATGTTTGTACGACAATTGCGAGGACATGCAGGACCAGTGGCTGCAGTCGCTGTTAACGACTTAACTGGGGATATTGCTACCTGTGCAGCCACCTGGTTACATGTCTGGAGCATCAATGGTGATGAACTAGCGAGCGTTAACACTTGTGTCGGTCGAGCCGATCGAATGCAGCAAATTTTGTGTGTTGCCTTCTCGCAAACGCACGAATGGGATGCTTCCAATGTGATCATGACTGGGTCCACTGACGGGGTCACTCGCATGTGGTCCATTGATTATGTGCAGGTGCCAATGGATGAGCGGGAGTTGCAATTGAAACGAGAGGAGAACTTAACACCCACGAAGAAGACGAATGAGAGACCTTTGCCGTTGCATAGCAGGCTGGTCAAGCAGATTAACATATCGGGTGATTCCGGGTCTTCTATATCATTGATGAAGAGCGGATCTGAGAGTAGTTTATCAGAGGATAGTGCTGTTAAACCGATTTTGAAAGAGGGCAGTCCGAAGGAGTGGAGATCCGAGCAGGAGGACGAGAAGGAGACTTGTAGTGATACGGAAGAAGCTAGTAAGCCACAGGCACCTGTAAGAAGAAGGAGGTCAAGAGTCCCAGGAGGATTTAGGAAGAGCGAAGGTATAATATCACAATAGCATTGATACTTTTATTAATTAAATTTCGATTGGACTACAGGTGGAAATAGTGCTGACAATAATAGTCTTGATGTTGATGAATCTATAAACATGAGAACTAGCAAATCTGATACAAGTTTGACTGATTCTTTTGTAATGGTTCCTGACACGAAGAAGAGGAACATTAATCCGTTAAATTCTTTAAGGCCAGGTAATTGCTAATTACAATACATTTTTAAATTGCTTAAAATCAATGTTTTACATGTAAATTGATATTGTAGGATTCAAATGGCAGCGACAACTAGTCTTCAGGAGTAAATTAACAATGCACACGGCGTATGATCGTAAGGATAATGCAGAACCAGCGTCAATTACAGCTTTAGCAGTTTCCAAGTACGTAAAATCTTTGTTTCTACTTTTGGAATTGATTATTTTATCAATTTCTAGAGAACATCGTACAGTGTATGTGGGCGATGCACGAGGTAGAGTCTTCTCTTGGAGCGTCTGCGACATTCCTGGACGTGCAGCTGATCACTGGTTAAAGGACGAAGGTGCAGATTATTGCGCAAGCTGCAATGTAAAATTTAATCTCTACGAAAGGAAACATCATTGCAGAAATTGCGGGCAGGTTTTCTGCAGTAAATGCAGTCGTTTCGAAAGTGAAATTTCTCGTTTGCGAATCTTAAAGCCCGTTCGCGTTTGTCAAAGTTGTTATGCGCAACTTAAACATAACGAGTCCACCAAACATTAGTCCTGAATCGTATGTTTCTAATTTAATTAGCAGAGTCGAACGCACCGACTTGAATTACTGCGAAATATGATGCAAAATTGTTACATTGATTAGGATAATTTAATTGGTATATGAACAGTTGGTAGAAAAGTACAAACATGCAAAATGAAAACAAATAAGTCATGTAATAAATTGTGTGTAATATGTGTCTATAGTAATTGGTGCCATCAATATGCGTTTTAAACAGCAGGATATAACAAAGAAATAATTATCACCCGTTGTACATTAGAAATTGTGTAAATACCTATTAATACCTGCAGGCAAGAGTAAAAAAATATATATAACAAATGCATGAAAATATGTATTACAAAGAAAAAATGAAGAAACAAAAAGTAAAATTAATTGAATTGAAAGTTTTACTATTTAAATAATATATAAAAAAGAAATGATGCAATTTAGAGCAAATAGGAATATATAAATTATTAGTAATTTATTCTTGGTATACATATATAATTATCTATACTGTAGCAAAGTCATTAGTCCAAAAAGAAAACATATTTATATAATTTTTTATTGATTTCTGAGATTTTACGTTGTTTCTATTATTTATTATTGCTATTTTGTGATGTAAACAAAGATATAAATATTTATTTTTAATAGTTTATTTAAAGTTAATGTGTATTTCACTATGTATACACCATATACAAATAATTGTGGAGATAATGATAATTTTAGCAAGCAAATGAATGAATTATGTCGTAGCCAAAATAATGTGTGTTTAATTGATATAATAATTATAATGTTATACAAACAATTGTTTGAAATAGTTGAACAAAACATTATATATATTTATTGAAATGTGGTAGAGATACATTTAAATCAACACAGGAAATATTTGCCTGGTTTATGTTAATTAGCTAAAATATGTATATGCACAACATTATCATTATTTAGTGCGCATTGTTGTTTTATAACTTTGTGAGGTAGATGCACAATATAACAAACAATAAGAGTATTAAAATTTCACTCTTATAAATTTATCATATATGATTTTATAGGAATACAAAGCTTTAAACAACAAAAGATTGCAGTATTTAAGTTAAATTTGTATTATTGGTAAAAGTATTATTTATTACTAACTATGATTATTTAAAAATTATATAACATGTAAATGTTATGCAAGTATGATGAGTGTGAAATTGATAACAAGTGAAACAAAGTTGAAGAGCAATCAGCAAATGTGTGAAGCTTACAATATAACACAATTCTATTGAGATTATAGTTAATCAATTGTATCTCACTTGAACCAGGCAAATTAAGTCGATATTAATGAACATATTGAACAAAATAATGCATTTTTGTAGTTGACAATATTCACCAAATACCAACATGGCACTTTTGTGCTTTCTCAAATATATTTTTCAATTTATGTGATAATCGTAAACAAACTAATAACAGAGGAACATGTAAAAATGTTTACAAATGGAGTAATAATTGTATATATATACAAGAGACATTGTCACTATTTATTAATATTGAAACATTAATAAAATAATCACCCTTATTATTCCAAATTGGTTTTTTATCTAAGATTACACCTGACACAGTACAGGTGTTTTCTTTAGGTTCTAATTTTAGCAAATAAAGAAGGCTCGTCTTGATGAAAATTTAATCAGCGTTGTAATTAAATTTACATTGCAAATCTTACTGATATTATTGTAGTGAACATTGAACTTTTTCAAATAGTCAAACGACTAGTTGCGCACTTCTCCGCACAACATCAGCGCCCGCTCGGTACTCTTCGTAAACCGGAAGTAACCGACCATCGGCAATGCGGCCATTTTGTCTTTCTGACGTCTCTTCTTTTTGACGCCTGTGTGAAACGCGTTGAAATCCCGAAAATAAATAAAAATGGGTCGTATGCACGCTCCTGGGTAAATATCTAATCTTAAATTCAACATTATTAACAACAATAGCAGAAATACTAAATGATTTCACCCAATATTCACTTTTTTCTAATGAAATAACCATGTTTACACGTACGATGTGGTTATGTTACCGCGTGCACACAATCTTCCCGAATTCGTCATGATTTTATTTGTGTAATTAATTATTACTCTCATTTGCAGTAAGGGTATTGCCCAATCAGCATTACCATATCGGCGTACAGTTCCCACCTGGCTGAAACTTAGCTCTGATGAGGTTATTGAACACATCAAGAAGCTGGGCAAGAAGGGTCTGACCCCATCACAAATTGGTGTTATCCTGAGGGATTCCTATGGAGTGGCTCAGGTCCGTTTTGTCACGGGCAACAAGATCCTCCGCTTGATGAAAGCCAAAGGATTGGCTCCAGATCTTCCAGAAGATTTATATTACTTGATCAAGAAGGCTGTAGCTATTCGCAAACATCTGGAACGCAACAGGAAAGATAAGGACAGTAAATTCCGCCTTATCTTGGTCGAATCCCGTATTCACCGTTTAGCGAGATACTATAAAACTAAAAGTGTCTTGGCACCTAACTGGAAGTATGAATCAAGCACAGCGTCTGCTCTTGTGGCATAAAAGTCTAATGTAATTATTTTGTAATTGGCATCAATGAAAACATCTTATTGGTTAATTATTCTTCTTTTAATTCCAATTTATTTTCATCAAGGGATAATTTACCAATTTTATCTCAATTTTAATATTTAAATTACAATAACTCCTTAACTATTTATCCCACATGATCCTAATACTTATCATTAGAAAGCTAATTAAGTTCTCTTTAAAACTGCATTTAGGACTACTGTCCTTACTCTTGGAAAAGGGTCAATTTTTTGGTAAACAACCTTTTATTTTGTTCTGTAGTCTCATAGGAAAACCCTTGAAATAATTGCTGAACTCAAGATTTTAATAATTCTTCGTGTTTTTATTTACATTTTTGCGTATAATTCATGAACTAATTGCGACACGGAAACGAAAAAAAAATACTGGCCGGTTGAGCATTAAATTTGATTTCATTTGTTGTATATGGCTGCTCGGTGGTCCCACGGGATCACCTCTAAAATAAAAATTTAATTACTAAACTTCTGAATGTTTTTTGCTTGTTAATTATATTACAATAATAAAACAATTCCGAGCGCCCTTTTGTTTATAAAGAATAATGTAAATATTACACAACCAAGCTACTAATTTACAGAAAACTAATTAAATTTTGAGTCGGTAATAAATTAAAGAAATTTTCATGTTTCCGAAGAATATTAATAATATTTTTTCATTATTTATTACTTTATTTTTCATTAATCACTCTAAAATAGTTTAATAACTAATTACAGCATATTAATGATTGCTAGAAACCTAATTAAATCTCTCGTAAAATGATGCCTATGTTGATCCTTATAGCTCTTTAGAAAAGCGCCAAACTCGTCTTCAAACATAAAATCAAACATATACTATATTCTGATAGAACCCATCTAACTGATTACAAATCTGCAATCAGTTTATCTCTGGCACTTTTGGTTTAGGAGCTATAGCTATTCCATCTTCTGTGATCCTGATACAAAATC
>JARJDU010007880.1:0-10668 GCA_030264695.1 Lissagria laeviuscula
ACACCATAGAGAGCGTATCCTGTCCGTCGAACTCTAGTTTGTCCGTTAAGTCGGGTCCAATAAACCGAGGCATGAGTGTACTAAACAACTTTTTTAATAAATGCAAATACGATTTGAGTTAAGTGAAGCGAGATATTTCTAAAAAACTGATATTTGCTACTTTTGACCTAGAACAGCTAAGGACCCTCACATAAAATAATATGACACTTTTGAGACATTGATTATAATGACAAAATTAAGGTTTATACTAATTTTCAGTTAATCCGTTTCATTACGAGGTCAAAGAATGGACAAACCTTAAAATGATTCTAACAAGTTGTAATAACATTAATTTTGAATTAAATGGAAATTATGTTTATATGTAAAAAAAAATTGCTATGAATAAAATGATTAGTAATTGTACTTGAATTTCTCCTAGATTTTTATACTTATTTTACACTCCATCAAAACGTTGCCTCTGCTTCTAGTGCGTATTAAATAATTGTTGAAGTCATTCTTACCTTTTATGAAATTTAGTGCTGCCATGAGCAATGTCGGACAGGCGATTTAAACGACCTGGAGCATTGATAACCGGTGGCCCCAGGTATTTTTAAATTCCTATTAAACTTGCATAAGTTTGTATACAACTTTTTATATCTTACAATCTTAGCCTAACTTGCTTGCCAGTAAATCAGATCTCCGGGCAAATCAAGCAGTTTATCAAAGCTCCTTAATTAACTACATATCCACAACTATATATTAATAAAATGCAAGCAAATATGATACAGAAATAAATACAAAAAAATCTGTTTTTATTACTTTTTATTGATTTTAATATGTTTTTCCACTCTTCATTAAACTGCGCTTCATAAGGTTTGCACTTAAATATCATATATGAATAAATAACATGAAAAATCCATTTACCCGAATAAAATATAAACATAATAATGGATATTATTACGAGTTACATTATGATTTTATAATTGAAATTAACATTAAAGGTATAACGTAACATAAATGCATTTACTATATACGTACATATAACTAAATTAGTCTTCAATAAATTGCAGAAAATTTGTTAGTTATTTGTTTAGTGGTCTTGTTGCATGTTTTTGTATCATTTTATCAATAATTATTATAAAAATTTATCACTACGCTTTCAAGTAATTAGTATAACCGTCTACGCTGTAGTTTATTTTGTATTAGAAAATTATCATTTATGACACATTCCGCGACTCATATAAAAAGAACTACAAAAAACAATAAGTGAGCATTTTCTTTCAATATATTATCAATCCGTTTTGTCTCTCGAGACAATATATTTCCATCCTTTTGACTTGTTTGTTGTAAATAATAAATTTCTAGTTTAGCATCATTAATTGTCGATTCTCATCATATACAAGTTCAGTTATCACAATCTCCAAATTCCACCTTCATTGTTTAGTCGTTTTTCTTTGCATCAATTAATTTAATTGTTTGCTCAGTATATTTTCATGTTATAATTTATATATATATATATCAAAACAATAATCAGTTCCAGTAAAATTCTATGTACATAGAATTTGCAGTACCATGATCAAACCAATATCAATGAGCAATTATTGACGTTAAAATTGGAAAACTGTACAGGCAAATAAACACATTCCAAACGAATTTAAAATTGTTGTTGTCTCACGACATACAGTATATTAAACTGCACACACCGCGCAGCAAATGAATAAATTTCAGTATATGAATATACTAGACTTAGAGCACATATATAGATTGTAATTGTTAATAATTATCAAAAAATATCAATAAACTGATTAATTTTGAAGTAAATCAATATAAAGTAATTGATAAACAACTAATTATAATAATTAATAATATATAGTAGCCAAGGGTTATAACTATTTTCATTATACAGTTACAATTATAATAATTCAATTGTATCTCAATTATTGTATCATATCAATTAAATATAGAACTTTTAACTGTCATCTGCTAACACAAATATATAGAAAAAAAAGAAATGTACACAATTGTAATGTACAGTTTAAAAATATCCTTGGTTGGCTCACAATCTTTTTCAAAAATTGTAATAGCCCAACATTGTTTGTTAGTGTATTTTCAGTTTGTTTAGAGCCGCCGTTCTAAATTCAATAGGCCGTATTAACGTGCGTGCTAGACAATGTTGCACTCATCACGTTTTACTTTACAAACTCATTTAAACATAAAATATTAGATATTTTGATGACGAATATGTATCGTCATGCATAAACTTCATCATTTTTATAATTTTTTTGCTTTTCATATTTTATATATTAATATATAAATCAGTGTTTTGTTTTGTTTAATCGAAATGCGTCTTGTGTAAATTCAGATCCGTTGTATTCAGTGTCCGTTGTCGTTTGCCAGGCCTATCAATGAATGCAGCAAATAGTGAGGAAGAGGTTCTTGTAAGATGTTGTTTTGTTTGTAGTTGTAATTAGTTTGTTTTCTTTCTTATCATATACTTATCTTAGTTTTTCTTTTCTTTTTATATATGATAGATGTAGTTTCTTGCGTATTATTGTATATAAAAGAGCACCCAGTCCGTTTTTATTCTAAAATAATTCTTTTAAAATTGGCAGTGTGTTCCGTCTTGTAGTTAATTCTGTTGTGTTACTTTTATGTATTATCGTACAATTGTACATACGATATTCGATTTTACTTTGATTCGTGTATGTCGGTTTCATGGACTGGAGCAATTAATATAATGTTTCAGCGACGGTTGCCCCATGCGCCGGATACCATGGGCGATACTTCTGGGGGCTGTGTAGTTGTAGTAGTAGTATTACGTCTGCCAAACGACGGAAATTCGGTTACACTCTCCGTATTCGGAGCTTGTTGCTCCCATGGTCCGCCAGCTACGACAAAACCATTGCCGTTACCGCGACTTGGCGAGTCAATCGACATATTATTAGATGGGGCGCGATAACTATTGAGCATCTCCTGATCGGTGAAGTCTTGAAGCTAAGAGAAACGAAATCATTACTATCCAGTAAAATACATAATTTAAAATAAGATACTTACATATTCTTCCTCCAGATTGAGCAAATGGTCTTTAGCATCAGCTACATTTTCAGCAGCGCCTGTAATGGTTACCAAATTAGGGTCACCGTCTTCACTCCTTGGAAATTTAACATCGACTTTGAAATCGTCCATGATTTTCCTAATATTACGGCCGCGTGCACCAATAAGTCGTGAATGCACTTTTGCGTCGATGTTAACCTCCTCTTTGACCATATCGCTGAGCTCGTTGACAATTTTCATAATGTCTTCGCGAGCTTTGTGCGTAGCTTCTTCATAGCCAGTGATTGTAATAATCTCCTCATCGGGTTCTCCACGTTTTGGGAAGTTGATTTGTACATCGTGATCCGCACGTATTTTACTAATGATTGCACCCTTCTTACCAATGATCTTCGGATGGAATTCGGTATTAACTGTAATCTGAAGCGCAAAACTCTTCAGTTCACGTTCAGCGCGCTCAGCTTCAATGACTTTCACGCGCTCCATAACGGCTTCTCTTGCGCGTTCGCAATTCGCCGGTGTTCCAGTAATTTTAATTTTGTCTTCTTTTTGCTCCGGTGGGGACAAGACGATGTGCACATCATGCTCATCCATTAAGATGCGTACATCACGTCCATTTTTACCAATAATGGAGCGATGTAAGTCCATGGGTACATCGACGTCAATGGTGATTGGTTTTAGATCAAGCAGGGCTTGTTGTGCACGAAGGCAATTTTCTTCACGACCAGTAATGCGAATGACGTCACAATGACGTATAGGATCTGCGTTAGCATCGCCGTTAAGTTGACCGTCATGATTGATGTATTCTTCGGTGTTGTTCTTGTCTGGGAACTTGATTTTTACGTCAAACTCAGAAGTGATTCCTTGAACCTTGTAGCCCTTTGCACCCATAACAGTACGGTGCATATTTTGAGGAATGATACATTCTATAGTTACTTGTGCTTCGAGGTCGGCGATTTGATCGTTGATACGGGCTTTAGCCGCATCGATGCAATCTTTGGAGCCTTTCAAAGTGACCTTGTCACTCGACACACCAGATCGAGGAAAGCTGATAAGAACACCGCCGCAGTCATCCATTATTTTGTGCAGGATCTCACCACGACGGGCTACAAAATGCTTGTGATGACGAGGATCTACTGTCATCTCATCTTCGATTATGTTGTCCTAGTAAAAATTCAATAAATTAATATTATGAATTTGAGTATCAATGGTAAAACATACTATTTCCTTGATTGTTGCTTCGAGTTGAGCCTTTGCTTGCAAAACAGCTTCTTTCTTGCCGATGATTGTAATTAGCTCACGATCTTCATCCTGATTGGAGGGGAACACCACACGTGCACCGGTAGAATCGCGGATTTTCTTGATGTTACCACCGTTTTTGCCAATAAGGAACTTGTGGTGTTGAGATTTGGCACGAACCTATTAAAAAAATACTTGTAATTTTATATCTGATAATATTTCGGCAGATTCATTCCATACACCATACACATTTATACAACAGTCAGCTAAAGAAAACATCAAATTTCTATAAAAAAAAACACTAAATCTAGACTTACTTCAGCAGTGAAACTTGATAATTGTCGTTCACTTGCCAAATCAAGCAATTGCTGCTTGGCACGATCGACATCATCTTTCGGTCCACGAATAGTAACCTTATCACTTTTACTCTCCGGCGAAGGAAACTTAATAGCAACTCCACCACAATCTTCCATTATAGAATGAATCAGCTTCCCTCTGGCGCCGATCAATGAATTATAAAATTTAGGATCAATTGTGATCTCTTCAGCTACAATACTCTCCAATTCGCCTTCAATCATCCGGATTTTCCCCCTTGCTTCTTCCACATTCTCCTTCTTCCCAGTAATAGTAATAACGTCATTATTATCTCCTTCAGATGGCAATTCGATCTTAGTCTGAGTTTCTTCACGAATTTTTCTGATATTAACACCCCCTTTACCAATTATATATTTATGGAACTGCTTGAAGATGGGTACTTCAAGCTGATATGAGGATTCGTTGAGTTCCTTGACAAGCTTTATTAAATGCGTATGACATTGGTCAACGTCGCTTTTCGGTCCACGAAGTTTTACAATGTCACGCTTATCACCTGGTCCAGGGAAAGTAATCTGTACCTGGTTAAACTTGTCACGGATTTCTTTGATGTGGTCACCTTTTTGACCGATAATATTTTTATAATGCCTCTGTTCAATAATAATATCACGTTCCTTTTCATTCTGAAGTTTCTGTACCATTTCCTCAAGCTCTGTTTTGGCTAGATGCACGCCTTCTTTAGTGCCTTCAATACGAATTTGACCGTTTTCCTCAATGTTAATGCCAACACCAGTTTCCTCCTTGATACGATTTACGTTGGTACCAGACTTGCCAATGATATGTTTGTAGAACCTTGGGTCTACCGTCATTTCAAGGAACACAAACTTATCAATGTAGTCTTTTGCAATAGCTTCGAGTTTCTCATGAGCTTTATCTACTTCCTCTGGCGGTCCTTCAATCTTAATCTTATTTTCTTTCACGTTGAACTCAACATGAACTTTGGGAAGATTACTAGTTATTTCTCGGATGTTAGCTCCTTTGCGACCTATGATGTATTTGTGGATCCAAGAAGGAGCATCAACATCACTGGTACGCACAGAATTGGCTTTTTCGTAAACTTTACTCAGGGCCTGACCTAACTTGTCATGAGGTCCTCGGAGAGTAATCGTATCAGTAGTGGAATCACTCGGCGGCATTTCAACACTAACCCCGGTTTCTTTCAAAATTTCAGCGATGGTTCCGCCTCGTGGGCCAATCACATACTTATGTTGAAGCTTGGGTACTTCAACTTGTACCTGACTGCAACACTTTTTCATTTGGTTGTGAATTGCATCAATCTTAGCCTTAGCCGAAGCCACGCCATCCTTATCACCAGCGATCACAATTTCGTCTTTCATGACGGATGGTGGTGGCACATTGATTCGGGCGCCGGTTTCGGCAATCATGGCATTGAGCTTCTCGTTAAAAGCTCCAACAATAAATGGATGGTACATTTTTGGAACGGTAATGCGTTCGAAGGCCTTCTTGGATTGTTCGTCAGATGTAATGCGAATTTCGTGTTCAGCTTTCTCAATGCCTTCTTTGGGCCCCACAATTTCGATAATCTCCGAAGGATTATTCATTGGTGGCACGGTGATCTTAGTAGCTGTAGATTTCTCCAATTCTTTTAGACGATCACCTTTCTTCCCAAGAATCCAACGGTGGTGATCCTTTGGGATGCTAATCTGTCTACTGGCCTGTGTTTGGAAGTTCGACAAAATTTTACGGCGTGCTTCTATCACTTCATTCTGTTTACCACTGACAAGGAATGTAAGGGATAGATCCTTGCCAGTCGAAATTTCCAAATGAGCGCCAGTTTCCTTCATAATGTTGGCACATAAATGTTTGGATTCATTTTCTCCAAATTTGTCACTGTCTAATTTACGTTCTTCATATGGTACACTAAAAAAATATTACATTAGACAAAATACTTAAACGAAGTAGAAATCATAATGTAATTGATAATTACCGAAAGACCTGGGTAACAACTGATGAGCCTACTCTCATTTTATTATTTTGTCCCCAAGCACTGTTATTATGCTGGGTGGGTGCTGATTCAGGTAATGCTGGAAATAAATCATCGTAGCTACGTACGGAAGGCTCGAAAGCTGCTGCCTCTTCAATCACTGCTTGCTGCATTTTGGGATGTCCTGAGTCGCGCCAAAGTCGTTACAGTAACACTGCGAAAAGCAAATAAAAATCTCGTTACAGCCAGTAGAACTTGCAGCACAATCTTATTTCAAAAAGTTAAAATTGCTTTCCACAGCATTTTGTTTCAATTAATTAATACCAAACAGCATGCTTCTCCAAATATTGATAATCATATCGACGCGTCGACGTCCTCGAGATAATATTTATGCGATGTGTGCATGCCTATGTGGCACTTGTGCATTCAGCGTGTCCGGTTTGATGGGCAAGGAGCACCTGCTCAAAGCATGAACAACATATGGAACAACGTGCAACGCATGCGACATACATTGCAAATCGTTACCGTTTAAGAATTTACGTGTAATCTGTACAAATCGCCAAAAATGTTCACCGCTAAAGTAGTAGCGGTTGGAAGCATGCACCCAACACGCACGCAGTCGACGTGTCAATTTCTCATGCCGCGCTCTCAGCCCGTGTGCCTCCGAGTGCCATCACAACTTCGCTACTGCCAGCACAGCTACTACATTAAGCAAATATCACCCGAAACCACCGTATGGAAAATGCCTACTTACTGTACTGCAAAAACAGAAAATCCGTCCTAGAGAAACCTGGGCCGCTTCAGTTTGTCCAGTTTTACTTGGTTCTTGTCTTCCTGCAACACAAAATTTGATTACAGTATTCCCGGTCTGCACGCACTCGCTATAGAAAAGAGCAACCAAACACGTCTCAACGTACCGACTGCCAAGTAGAAAATGTGCGATGGTATGTGGGATGAATTTTGCCTGCGTGTTTCGTTCTATAAATAGCTGGCCAACGTCAGGTTTGAGGTTGGAACAAGGGTCATTCAGAGCTTTTACTAGATGTCTCTAGATGGCTGCTATACCACCTCTTATAAAATATGATAAATATTCAAATAATATATTTTATGCACTTGTCGTGTTTAACTTCAATTTTATTATTTGTTATTTGAATTTATTATGTTTTTACTTAGTTAAGTTTTTATTTTTAAAGCAATTTGGTCTTCTTCAATAAATGCAGCGGCGAATTTAAAGCTGATGGGGCCCTAGGCGCACAATCAGTTTGAGGCCACTCATAAAAGAGTCTTCGCCACCATTTTTGGAATTTGGAGAACCCAAGCACGCTTTTTGCGCATAAATTCAGCACTAAGTAAGCGTGTGCATTCATTTCATATACCATAAATATACAAGGTCTTAATAATGTCTGAACATCACGTGAACAATGTTTAAATATACAATTTTTTAGACATTTTTAAAAAAGCTAAATAAATTATGCGTATGCAGAAAATGCCCTGACTGCAAGGGAGTAGCAGGAAAGAATTGATTTGAGGTGTCAAACCTGCGACATAGCAAATTATTTTTTTCACATTTTTGAACAAATCGTAAACCCGATGAAAAATGTTTTGCATTCACTGAAAAACTAATTAAATTGTGCTATGCTGAATGCCATGCAAGAATATAGCGGAAATATGTTTATGCTTTGTGCACGTGTTGACAATCCACGAATCTAATTTAAAATGTTTTAGATTCGTTGGAATGATAATTAAATTGTCAATGTACAGGATGCTCTGCAAGAGTGTAATGGGAAAGAATTGCTTCGAGATGTCAATCTTCTAAAATGCAGAACAGGAAGCTAATTAAATTGTCAAAATTACCGTCCCCACCTGGTAATAGCAAATGAAAAATCTTAAAATAAGAACTAAATATATTTTTTAATTACTCCTGTTATATATACATTTACAAACATATTCAATCGCTCATAATTTTGAAACTAATTATCACACATTAGTTTATATTGTTAGATAAGTCATTAGATTTTCTTAAAGAGTCCAAACAATACAACACTTTATATAATTTCTTCAATTTTTATTTAAAACCTTCAATTGCTCATAACTCAAAAATAATTACCCCATCGAAACTTAATGTTATTTATCATTAGAGTATGCTTAAGAGGCCGATTTACCTCCAAACTGTTATAGGAAACACACAAATTGAGCTTTTTGAATCTTACTTTTTAGAGTTTCGATTCGGAAATAATTTAAAATTAATTTTGAAAATTGGCTTATATATCGAGTTGAAGCATTCGACCGCACGTTTTCCTTGCTGCCCGCTTCAACGCGGACCCCCCAGGACAATTCGTCATGTAAAACAGCCTCTTAATTACAACAAATTACTATAAGGTAAAGATGATATCGTCTTAATATGCAATTCCAGAGTAATAATATCTTTAATAAAAGAAAATAGTTGAATGGTAATTAACAAACACTTAAATTTGATTATATATATTTTAATTTAAACTTGCTATGTTACCCTATCTATAAGGACCATATAATAAGTAAAGCTTCATTATTCTGCACAGCAGTATCAATAAATCTAAATATATCTTGAAAATAATCTTTTCTAACTAAAATATTATAGAAATTAATGGAATCAATATAAACAATAAACATGTGCATTAGATGCACCTGGGAAAATTGTCAAAACAAAAACTTACAAAAATATACTTTGAACTTTGAACATAAACTTAATAAAATTACTCAACGTCGACACTCCCTGCATCACCTGCTGCGCCTTCTCTGTCTTTGCCAACATGCGTTTGGTTCTTGAACTTATTCAGATCGTGTTCGCACTCCTTCAACATCATCATGTGATCTAATTTATCCACGGTATTTTTCAACTCGCTCTCCCATACATTATCCGTACTTTGTCCTTCACCTCCATCGATGGGTCGAATTGCTAGCTCTTTCACCTTCATTTTCAATTCATCCATGTAATCGTCATCATACTGATCGTCTAATGTTTCCGTCTCATCTTTCTCGCTGACAACTGAACTAGTTGTACCACTATAAGAACCAACACTGCGTACCTCACAACGATCTAATTCAATGTTGAAATCTGGTAAGGTCTCATGCCGTTGGCGTGTACTTGATGGTTCTTCAAGTTCCGCACCTACACCAGGTTCACGGGGACGCTTGAGAATTTCGTTGTCGGCAAAACCTTTACGTTTCATGTGGATTTCATTTGAAATTTGTTCTAGAGTATTTAGTGATTGCGCATATGAGGTTTTAGCTTTCGTTATGTCGTTCTTCAGTGTTTCTATTCGGTCTTTTTGGGTATTTAGTTGTTCTTGGCAAAGTGTCTTTTCTTCGAAGTAATGGCGAGATTTTATTATATGTCTACGAAGGCGATCTTCTAATTGTTGGACCTATAAGAATTAAAAAAAAAACTATTATCTGAGTCATAGAGTACGCAATAATAATACTCTACTATATTACATTCTATATACATATTTCAACATTAATATATAGAATTGAATTATATCCTATTATTTCGGAATTTATCTAATAAGTTTAATTCAAAACATGCAAATAAAATGCTTTTAATTTTAATAATTTTATTTGATCCAGAGGCGTAACTAGGTTTTGAGCGCACCCCTCCCCGCAATAATAAACATTTCCCAATCCAAACAGGTAGTCCACAACCAGCAAATCAACATTTACAGAAGAAAATACAGTACCCTGATTATCATTGGTTTGAAAGTAGGGCAGCTGTGTGAGCAGCCAGGGCCACTGTGGGGTGTGTGGATTGGTGATTCTGATAGCGTTGACTTAAAGAGTATACACTCCTATCAATGGCATAACTGAACATTTTTAAACAGACAGTCCATAACAGCGAATTAAAAAAATTAAATAAATTTCGAAACATCGATTTGACGCCCCCTGGGTGCTGGGCCCATTGACAGGTGTATCCTTTACCCCCAATAGTTACACTCAGACTTCTATATTTATATATTTGTATTATATATCTCGTTTTTTTAATTTAAATTTTTAATATAAGCATAAATGATTTTCTCCCAAGCGTAAAAAATATACCCTGAAAGTGT
>JARJDU010007906.1:0-13058 GCA_030264695.1 Lissagria laeviuscula
GAAGTGTTTTACTCTTAATAAGCATAAAGCTTAAAATGAAAGCCATAATTTGTAATAAATTCTGTTTAAACATGTTATTGTATGTTGAATTCTTTTAAAACTGGAATTTGCTTTTTGTTGTTTACTAACAATATTGGTATGGACACCCTGCTTGAAAAAATTCAATGTGACCTTCCTTGATTATAAATCATTTCGTTAATCAATTCGCAATGCACTTGTCGTATAATCGTGCAATTTCCCAATATTTCAATGTTATCTAGCTTAAGGTAACAATTTATTATATAAATTATGTATGTAAAAGCTTAAAAAAAAAACTTCAAATATGTTGATAATGTACTTATAACATATTTCCTTTTCTTAACTTTATATCATTTTGCTCTTGAATTCGAAGAAACTATTCAAGAATTAATAGTAAAAATAATAAAAAAAGAATATAGAAATAATTTTGCACTAAATTTAAATTTAATTTTGGTAATCTGTCAACTGTTCTTTACATAATCGCTAACGTTGTGACTACAACCGACCTATAAATATGTCCCAAAAGTCCCAAATTTGGAAAACATTTACTATCACTCCTCTAGAATATCATATAATAATAAAAATATAATTACTATATGCAATTAGGTCATGCAGTAATCTTTGTAGATTACGGTTCAAATTTAAAATTTAATATTAAAAATTTAATTTTATGCGGTTCAATGCGAGGTCAATTTAAAAAAATTCTTGAGCGAAAATGGCTTGGTCTTTTTTTCTGAAATTTTGTGCATGCACTCCCAAACATGGTTAGAAACTTGTGTAAATATTTCAGATCAATCGGGGTTCGTTGAAAGATTTGATTAAGAATCAAAGTGGAAACTTAACATTTGTGATATTTTGGTTTGATGCGAGGTCAACTTTAAAAAATCCTTGAAAGAAAACGGCTTGGTCTTTTTAGCTGAAATTTCGATTATTTGTTATCAGATATAATTAAAATATTGTGTAAAATTATCAAATCAATTGTCGCTTATGTGAAGTTTTGACAAAGCATCAAAATGAGAACTGATTTTTCAATTTGAGGTGAGATCAACTTGGGAAAATCTCTGTGCGAAGACGAATAGATATTTTTTGTTGAAATTTTGTGCATGAACTTTCAGATATAGGTTGCATATTGTGTGCAAATTTGAGAATGATTGTGGTGCGTTGAAAGTTTTGATAAAGCGTCAAAGTAGAAACGTGATATTTTAGGGTTTTTTGGTTTGATGCAAAATCGACTTTCTGGATGTAAGAAAATCTTATTTTAGATTTCAGTAGATTATGACCAATTTGTTTCATTTTTCTGTTTTATTTTTGAAGTGTTTTCTCTTAATTTTTTTCTAATTTTGAATTTTTTCTCTCAAAAGTTTCATCTTTTTAAAAATGTCGACTCAAAAATTCATTAGGAATTTTTATTTTAATTTCTTATGCGGCGTATATATATATCTTATTATTAAATTATATAGGTTTATAATTATTTTATTTTGTAAGAACTTTCTTAAGTTGACATAAGTTGTTGCCAGAAAGGCAACTTGACCTTAATTCCTTCATATATGGTGCTAACTTAACAACTTAAGTTGATCAAAGTGTCTCTACTTCTAGTAAATAATCTTTTCTACAGGATTGAATTTAATTTAAATTTAAACTTCAATCAAAACTAATTTTATTGCAGTGCAATTAAAAATCAATTCAAATCATTTTAAAAGTAATGATAGTATCAATAGAATTAATTTCCTATGACATGATATTTTTATTTACCATAATGAATAATTACGTGTTTGCATTTAAATTGCAAAGTATCATTTAGAAAATTTAAATTTATAATTATTACATAAATACGTTTGCTCTGTAATGTATCGAAGCAGATGATAATGATTAATTCATAGATGATTAACCAATGGATGAATAAACAGCAATTATTTCTGTAGAGTGTAATTTATGATTTGCATTAGTTTGCATAAGTTTTATACACTTTAAATTGCATTCGACAATAAATTCATAATATTTTGAAATATGTACCTACTAAAAATTAATAAGTGAGAAAGCATTATATAATTGTCTTCATATGATCAGAATGAATTGAAAGAAAACAACGCCCAGTATTTATATAATAAATTATTTTTGGGTGTAACATTGATCCAGATTTAATGTTACATGAGCATTTTATATTAATTTAATTTGTTGGTTAATCATATTTCTAGCAATTGAGCCAATTCTTATGATCCTATTGTTGTCTCTACAGATAGAAATGAATTACGAATTGTATGTTATAAATAACATAAGCTGCTTTAGTAATTTAGTAACAGGTTTATCTACTAGAATGTCCTTATGAAAAACCATTGAAACAATGGTATATGACTGGAATGCAATTTCAAGCATTGTTACTATGCTAGTATTGACGCACATCTCGAACTGTAATATTTCAAATTTGTAACGCCGATTGTGTAATTACTACGTGCTTACTCCCAAAGTCCCAAGAAATGTAAAAACGAGACATTTAACAATAATCAGGTCATAGTTTGATAATTGATGATGGATTATTGACTAAGATAATGAAATATAAATCAGTGACACTAGTGATAAATGCGGCAATATCGTTTGTACTATAATTAACTATAATCGTTCCCGTTGAAATACCTCGAATGTCGATTGCACTACACCACAATCGCTTAAACTAATAAACCTAACAAATGACAATGACACGATTTATGACTTTAATCTCATGCCAAAACAATATTGGTGCATGAGAGGATTTCCCATGATTCGTGTTTGTTGCTACTTGCCACTCTTTATTAAGTTCAATGATACACTTAAACCCCAGGCAATTTCCAATCAATTCATCTGCAAATATTAGTAAATCTTCTTTTCCATTCAATTCATAAACTTATCTCAAATGCGTATTTTAAAGTTGATAGAATGAAATATACATGATAATAGTATGTACATCTAGGTTCCAAACATTCCGATGAATCGATAAATGATTGATTAGTGATCGTGATCACACTTATGGAAGTGCTTGTTGTCAGACGGAATAATGCGGACACGGCATTGACTCAGATGCTTATATTGGGGCATTGAGTACACTCACCTGTAAACAAAGAAAAACATTAGATATCGACACAATGCATAATTAACATAAACGTCTAATAATAATAATAATATTTTGTGGAAATATTTTTTTATTTTTATTATCAAGTATAGCCAAGCTTTTGGATGTCAATTTTCCTGTCATATATCAAAATTCATAGTAAGCTTCAACCCTCAACTATATCATGGGTCTAGTAATATCCAAAAACCTTTTTCCCGAAGGTATCCTAGATCGACATCATCTAATCCACTTTTTGAATAAATTTCCGTCTTGGTTCTTCGGCCCAACGCCACGCTTATACCTTCCGATTATCACAAACTCGAATTTTTCCGAACGCATGGAGGATTGTTTAGAAGATGACTGGGATTATTTCGCCAGCATTGATGATATCGAAACTTTTGGGTTAGCTTGTAATTCATCATACTATGAGAACTTGAAAGCTCCACTTCGTCGATTGTCAAGTGGATGGGTAGCACCTGTAACTCCAGGCACTGCGGATATTAATATTCAGATTAATCTTCTTCGGAAAGAGATTCAGAAACTGATGGCTTTACAGAACGCAGATAAAAAGATGGAAAAGGATTTAGAAGGATTCGCGGGTGAGGATAAGTCTGAAGTCGTCATGAAACGTGTCTTATCAGATATGACAAATGTCAAGCTAAAACCAATTGGTAGTAGCACTCCGAACCCGGTGAAGAGTAAATTTAAAGAGCACATGGAGACAATGAAAGCTGACAATTTGCATTTTGATTTGTACCAGGTCCTGAAAAGGAGATACGAGGCTATGCATTCTCCCATGAGGCCCATGGAAAATCAAGCACGTCCAAAAAAGTCATTGGATTTCGATGTTAATGATAGTTTAGAGGTGAAATATTAGGTTATTAATAAATTGTAATATAATCTAAATAAGTGAATTTTTAATTGAATGATCTGTTTGTTCTTTATTCTCTGAGAATGCATGAAAATTGTTAGCTGCTCGTCACAGAAGTCGAAAACATTGTTACGCAAGCGTACAAATAATTGAATTACACACATCAAAGTAAAAATGCTCAATTATCTTAAAACTAGAGGAGACTACACACTAATATGTATAGAAATATCTGTATAGACAATGTGAGTAAAATAATGGAACACCATAATGATGAATAAGTCGTTATGTGTTTGCGCTCGTTATGTTAGTTAATATTTGGATAGGTTGAGTGCGATGCGCAGCTTTGACTTAATGAATAAGTAGGTACGTTGGTATATATATAATGCTTGACTAGATTAATTCAACTTGTCAAGTGGCAAATTTATTCCTCGTTAAGTTTCCGTTAGATTTGTTTTCGTTTTTATGCATGGGACAAAGTCCAAGGACACTTTAAGCATAAAAAAATATGAAAGGAAACATATTTCTAAAATTCATATTTTTCATAAATTTGATTTATTTATGTTTCATTTTATTTTATTTAAAAAATGCATAAAATTACTTTTATGGTGTTCATGACTGTTGTGTAAACTGATTAAAAGAACGTTTAAAATAATGTCGACAGGTATAATACAACAAACAAAGAAATCAGTTTGTTCAACTCAATTTTTAAGCATATTCGTGTTAATTAAGTGATTGATTGTGCATATTTAATTAATTATATTTAAATAATTTGATTACTTTTTTAAGAGGTATTTAGTCAGTATTTAAATGGGAACTAAATCCTAGAGACTTAAAAAATGAGCTATTTTTATGAATTTTTTTTTGGGGTATTAAATATATAGTAAACCCGAGTTTTTTTGTATGATGTGGAAGAATATTTTTACTTCCTCGAAAAATTTTTTTGGTCAAAATATATTGGTTTTGAACGTCTTGACAGCTGCATTAGTGGGCGGCTTCCTAGATATTGCCTCTCACTGGCTGCCTGCCTGCTTTGCGAAGAACTGGTACATCGTAAAATAACCGGATTTATAAAAACCAAAATTACATTTCGAAATTCAAAAAAATACCCAAATAACGGTCATTTTAAATTAAATATCATTTTTTCGTCTAAAAATGGACCTGCAAAAAGGTGATATAAAATCGAAAAATTATAAGATATCAAAAAAGGTTTATGCTACGTGATAGAAAATTTATTTTTACGTATTAAGAGAAAAAAATGAGCAAAATCGGTTTGATGGACAACAAGTATTTTCAGCAGCCAGTTAAAAAAAAAGGTTTTGGACAATAGAAAGTTTCAAGTTTGGCTACGGAAATTTGTATACCGAAATATCGCTTTAGTATAATCTTCTAGACATCCGAAGGATTACAAAATGGCAAAACAAATCCATTTTTTAAACTCTCAGGATTAATCCCCCCCTTTAAGATAAGAATAATATATTATAGCTTACTATAAAACTATAAAGACAAGAATAACTTACATATATAAATAAATAATATGCGTTTAACTAGAATTTTATGCGGTTCTACTTATTATTTTCCGTTTGAGGTAAACAATGCTTGAATATATTAATATTATTACCAACCTGCACGATGCAAAGTTAAAATGTGATATTAATTGTCTATGAGAATTCACGACTTTTCTAATTGCCGAATGGAAAAGTACATAATGGAACAACCCATTAGATGATTAATGGCAACAGTAATGAAGATGCATGTGCGCACATCAACGTAATTCGCACATTTTCCGCTGAATAACAAAATTAACATATCAAACTGCAATTATACCTGTTGCGTTGCACCGGAGCATAAATTAGTAAAATCAAATAAACTACGTAATGCCAATTGCTATCAATTTGAGTTGTTGAAACTTTTTTTTAAATCTTCTTCATAAATTTATGAAACTGTGCAATTTAAATAAATTTAATAAAATAGAATTTATATATGCGTCGTTCCTGAATCATGTTAATGTTATGGTTCATAGTAGAAAGTGTCAATTATGCAATCTCATCTAATTCCCTAATCAAAGTGTTTAGTATCAGATCCCACTTTGATTTGTTCTTAATTTTTTATTTAATACGTATCAGGGAATGATGATATGATCATTTTAATCTCCATGATAATATACAAGGAAAGTAATTGATTATTTCAAGATAACGATCTTTGCTTATAAATTAATCAATTATAGAAATTTGCCAAAAGCTAATATATTATTACAATTTATAGAATAAATAAATTAAATTAAATTTTCGGCAGGTAGCTGCTCGTTTTGCGTTTATATTATTTTACTGTTTGATTATGTTATTAAGGAACTATTTTTAGCAATGTCAATAATCCACCAATTTTAAGACTGGTAGTAAATTATGACTTCTGTTAGTCAAGTTAGTTGTCAATTGCGCTTAAGTATGTAAATTTGCAGATGAATAATCAATAAATAAATTCTTCGGATGCCATTTCAAGGTGACGAATATTAGCAGAAATTGTTTATTATCAGCTTAGTAACATAATCTATTGTTGAATTATGTAAATTATTATAAACAAATAAAATACGATTACAACAAGAAGATGAAGAGGATGATTCTAATGTGGGAACTGTTTTTCCCCCTCTTCTTAATTATTAAGTTATGTACATTTTTAGTTGGGTTGATACGTTTTATTTTATTATTTCCTAATAGAACAAATTATATATGCACTTAGTTTATTCCTTGAAACATTGGTCTGGCTCATAAAAATATAAAACTCAGATGCACGGTAGTTTTGTAGTAGGTACGGAATGGAAACATGTTTATGCCAAGCTTTGAAAATTAGATTGACTTAATGAAAACCAGCCAATGAAATGTGTTAAGGCACTGAAAAGAGCAAATTTGATATACAAAAGTTTTTCAAAATTAAACTAATCAAAACCTATTTTCGTTCCACCATGACTCAGCTTAGACCATCAAATTTGGTAATTTTATCAATTGAGCAGGCAATCACAAACCGGTGTGATTTACGCAAGATTTTGCGCTAGGATGAAACGAATGATTATGCTATGAGTCTTTTTCTTTTAATTTATCTATGAATGACAAACAACTATGCTGTTTAAAGCCGCAGAAAGATGAAATAACCATCATAAAAAGAGACATGTATTCCAATTCATTTTTATTTAAGCAAACAATACTTGTTCGCTGTCGTTATCGTGTGGTTGGTGCAAAAGTAAAAGACTGAAATTGATGATAACTGAATTTTTTCGAAGTCAAAATTATTGTAGCTTCCATACGAAACCAGATAGAGACACGAGGTTGGTTCCTACGGGTAGATCTCAGCGAGGACTACTAAGTAGGCTTTGCACATTTACATATTATATCATTACTTCAACGTAATTAATAGAAACACATTATTAAAACGTGAGGAATTGAGTCTTGGCTCACAAATTCATTTGTCTAATTCGTTTGCTTACGTAGGATATGTGTCGGTGTGTCAATATCTTTAATTGAGTTTTTGTAAACAAGCAAGCTTCTGTGAGACAGATGACATTTGAAAAATTTGGAAATTATAGTATTTAGTAGTAAACAATTCTAAATCGCTGAAACGTATTTAAGCTCATGACAATCGGAAAAACAAAAACTCTTAGGGACAAACTTTGGTGGTATGAATTACTTTGAAAGGGAAGGGGAAATGGAGATTTTGCTAGTTACGTCACTGGATAGTAAATTAAATTTCCATTAACTTTTTAATAGGATTGGATTCTTATAAATGAATTGAAGAGATTACTGCCCTCTTTGTTCATTTTGCAATAATTGCTATAGAACGTAATTGTCAATTAGAAAAGGTAACCTTTGGATAAATGACATTATTATGTCTTGTGTGTCTATGTATAAATAATAATAATGGCTATTGCTATAATACTATAAAATTATTCATTGGCATAATCCATAACCGCATGCGCATATTTTTATTATTTTTTATCTCGTAAATAAAGTTATAATAAACATGTTTTTACCCCGTAAAACACATAAAGTTTATTTAGTCATTATATTAATTTTTCAATTATGAAATTGCATAAAATTGTCATATTTCATACAAAAATACTCAAAATAATATAATAATTTAATACAAACTAGCAATAACAATTCAATTTGAGCAATATTAGCATTTTCTGATGAAAGCTAACATTTTAGTTTCCAATTCATACGTTAAAAGCTAATTACAAGTGCGCAAAAATAATTATGTGTGTTTTTCAAGTTTCCAAGGTCACATATATACATTTCCATGATGCATTTTCCATGTATATAACATTTGTGGATAGGTATAAATATAGAATTTAATTTCACAATTATCTAGTCATATTGTTTAACTACTGAAAATATTGACAATAAATCTAGACTAGAATTGAATTGAATTGAATTGAATACACTGGGAAAAATTTTCCTTTAACATTTTCCAGGATGATAAATGAACCCTCAATAACAACCTTCATGCAATTAGGTTATTGCAGTAGAACATACAAAACACAATATGTATTTATATCATGTGAAACATAAATTTTCATTGCACGCATCTTGATAACGCCTGTTCGAGTTGCGTTTTTCCGCACTCACCTCGCAAATATTTATAGTAGTCGCTCGTCCGGTTGAACGTTGACATTGTGATGGTTTTCTGTCTGTAGCTGCTGATGCTTATGCTGCTTTTCGTCGAATTCAAGGCAGAGGATGAAAATGGAAATGTGAAATAATCCACGTGTTCCACTTGCTTTACACGATTTTCCCAAATTGAAACGCACGTGTATTAATTCATAACAATTCTTTTATAACATTAATTTATTATCTAATCTATTATCATTCTCAATTGTTTAAAACTGTTTTAGTCTGCATGTAAACTTCAATCCAACTAACTTTAAACTATTTGGATTTTTTCTTTAAAATTTTAATCGCATTCCACCAAGCTAATTAGTATCAAATTGCTGTCAAACATGTCCAATCGAATAATGGAAATGTTCAAATTTTTTGAGCGATAGGTATGCCTAGCATAATTCCAAAAAAATAATTTTTATACCAAAAATATAAACAAAAATCAAATAAATAAAATATTATGTGCATCACAATAGCCATATATTAATTTCCATTATCCTTTGAATCACTTTGATTTTAAATTTTAAATTTTCCCCACAGATTTTCATTAACACAACATTTTATTGTCGTTAGCCAGTTAGCCAATGATTTTCAATAAATATCCTTCATAGATATCCTTTATCCAGGATAATTGAAATTTTCAATTTTCAATTCCTTGAAAATAAGTTTTAACGTTTTCGATGTGAAGTAGAGTCACATGTTGAGAGTCACATCCTTGGCAATATTGATATTAATATTCCGGCGTGAATGGACCACGGAGTTTGCGAGATTTGGTGGCGTTCGCGGCCGTCGTCGTCGCGCGATTATTTTGTATTCCGCGGTTCGCGAACGCGAGGACTTACCTGCGATCGCAGCCAGGTATCACCGATTTATGTATATCACCGAGCGCAGCCGCGAAACGTGAACACGAACCAGACATATCATACAAGTGGTTCACACAAAGGTATATACATAGTTTATATATAATTTTACTACTACTCCTACAATACCTACAATATAATCAACAAATAATAATAATAGCCGGACGACTTGTGACGATGAATGTAGTAACCATCGTTAATGACTATTTTCTCTTATCACTAATAGTTTATATTTGATTTTTCTTTTGATGACTTAATCTGGAAATAATTAATTGAATTAATTAAAAAGATGTAAATTTTCCAACAAATATTTGCTTTTCTTACGACATCGTTTTCTCGGTATTGTTTTCATTTTCATTTCTAGTATTTATTTCCATACATTATTGTATTTCTCTATTTGTTAATGCCGTATTTTAATATATTACTTAAACAATTTCCACTTAATTTACAAGATAAACGATGTGAAAACAGATAAGATAGACATACTTGAGTAGGTAATATATTTGCTGGAAGCTTGAATATGTTACAATAATTAAATTTGCATTGATTAGCAATCGTACTCCATGTAAATATTACAATTGTCACGTTGCACGACGAAATGATTTTACGATTTAAACAGTTCGTGTGAATTAAGACGTCACAGACACTTCATTATTTAAATTTATTTATTTAGCGATTGATCACTGGAATCGGAATCGGTTGATTTGAATGAATTAAATGGGGAAATATCTAAGTAATGTCTAGGATATTGCAATGAAGTTTATAAATTAGTTTTCATTGAGTTTTCCATGTGATAATAACTAACCAGTAATAGCCGGTTGCTTTCGGTTTAATTCAAGTGCAAATTTAAATAAAGGTATAGAGATTTTAATCATAGAAATATTAATCTAAAATTGACTAAGCAATAGTAAAGTCACGAGTCTAGTCTTCAGCTATGTGCGAATGGTACATGATGATACATACTGCTTAGCGGTATTTTACAACAGAGTTAAACCAAAAAGAGCTAGAAAGAATTAAGAATCCATTACTTAGGAGGTTTTAGAGGTGGCACAAGTCACTCTTTGTTAATTAGCAGTTTGCAGATTTATTCAGTGGATAATTAGCACAATAAACTTGAAACATGTAAACAATTCATATACAAATTTAAACTTTTGTTGGAGCAAAAATTGTTTTATTAAAATGACGAAATAGGTGGTGGGTCAATGGTTGTCGACTATTGTTTTATATAGTACATATTTTGTCAATATACAAAGGAAACGTCCAAATCAACGGCCCAAAGCAAGTTTCAATGCGGTCCAAACGTCTAAACCTTTCATTTCGGGGGGTAGAGTTGGGCAAATTTTGATGAATTCCGCTTCTTTACTGATGTGAGACAGACAGACTTTTTTTTCTGCTTATACAATAATTTGTGGCCAATGTGGCTCCGAGTAACAAAAGTCTTGAACATCTCTGATCTAAATACCGTGGTGAGCTAAAGTTTGTCGATCATTGTGCTCACGAAGTTATATGAGTTATATGATTTTATGACAAGTAATAAAAGTGTTAAGATTAAAATAAAGGAAGTAGTCTAATAAGCTTGCCAACGAGTAGATTAGTAAGCAGATAGATAATTTTTTATTTAAACGATATGTTCATACTTCATCGTTTATTGTACTCGTTTTAAGTATTTTTTTTTCCGATGCATTGCACTTCTACATTCTGTCAAGGCGTAGTAAAAAATGTAAATACTTTTCGTAATTAATCTATGTGTGGATGTAGAAATACATAATATGCGAGCATATATAGATAAGTGCAGGTACATGTGAACTCGTGCTGATTGTACATTGTTTATTGCCATGATCATGTGTTGAGTGATTAATTTATTTATTTTTTACAGTTCCAGGAAACTGTGTTTTGTGTCAATAATGAATTTTAACAAAAAGTTTATTTTAATGATCTATTTGTTGCTAATATTATATAAATTATGCAAGAATTTTTTAATGTTTAGCATTCTACGAGCTTTGCCATAACCCTCTTATTCAAAAATAGGGTGATTTGTGGCTCTGAACTGAAAATAGTTAGAAATTTTTTTTGGGTTTTTTAATATGTTTTTGCTGATTGTGTGAAAATCAAATAAAATTTCTTAAATGTTTTGCATTCGTGAGAAAGATTATTAAATTCTACGCGTTTTGCATACCCCTGTTGTCGATAAACTGTTCAGCAACATGGTGATTTACTGCTCTGAAGAAAAAGTTCATTAGGTCATTCCAAGCCAAATCGACCAAAAATGCAATGAAATGATTTTATTGAAATTTTTTACGTTTATTGTTATAATAATGAATTCCAAATATCATTTCTGTATCTCTAATAGCTTCTAAAAAAGAAATTATGGGTTCTTATAACCCAAACTCTTTCTACTCAATAAAATTTATTTTATAAATTAATATGCAAACTTTTGCAAATTTGATGAAATACCTACTAACCAACAATTGACACACATTTTGATTTGAAAATCTGTTTAGAATCTTGTCAGAGGCGGATTTATAATTTAGGCATGGCCCAGCTAGCTAACTAAATTCTATGGAGCGCAGATTTTTAGAACGGGCATTTTAAAATCATAACAAAACTAGGAAAATTTAGCTTTGTGCCTTTCTTTTGGGCGTCAATTAAATTTTTGCTTATGGTTCACTTGCTTATAAATCTGGCTCTGATTCTTACACAATTCGTTTGTTTTCTTGATGAAATATGATGTAGATAACTTGTAACTTTTCTAGTGCTTTACACAGACAGCTCATAGCTCAGAGTTTAGTAGGTTCTTAAGATTGACATGCTAATTATAATTATAAACAAATTTCGCATTCCTAAACATCGAATTCGTGAATATATCATCAACATTAGCACAGCAATAGCCATAGAAAGGATTAGTAGATAGATGGATAATAAAGAATGCACGAAATTGAACTCACATGATGTTGAACAATTAGCTAATAACACCATCTCAACAATTATAAATTAACCAAAGACTAACAACTTCCAAAAAGCCAAAGAGTAATAAAAACAACAAAAAAATACACCACCACCATTATCATTAACATTAATATACATTTTGAAGAACTTCTGGTTGATATTTTAATTTTTTCTTTGCACTGTTTGTAAATCTGTACGAATGTATAAATTAAATACAGTCAGTAGAAGCCGGAAGTAAGTGCTTCTCGCCTGTTTTGGCACTCGCAACAGTTTATTATCTCGCTGATCGAGAGAAAAACAACAGATTTACATAATTACTATTCGTATCTGTTCCTTTCCTGCATTCTCATTTAAATAAATTGAGCAAACGTGTGTAAATCGTCATCGTTCTTCCGTTTCTTCCATTCTGAAACGCACAACAAAGTGCGGGCGGTATCCACATATTTTTCTTTTACTATAAAACTTTTCGTTTTCGTATTGGCATTGCATTGATTTATGGATGCATGACGTCAGCCATGTTGATTTGACTTGACATTCAATTCAATTCCGTTCTCAGGCGAGTTCACTACACAATAATAATTGACACCAGTGAAGAATACGTTTTCTTGTAATAAATAATTAAGATAGATGAATAC
>JARJDU010007931.1:0-10804 GCA_030264695.1 Lissagria laeviuscula
TTTACCATGGCTGCTCGCGATGCCGACGCTATATATTTCCTTTCTACAATTGCTTTTTCGGTATAATCAATTGCACTCGGCTCTCTTTCGCAGCTTCCAGCCTCCCTGCCGCCCACCCGCCGCCATCGTTGCCGAGATCGTCAATAACTAAAGTATATACCGTTCGACGCAGCAGCGCTGTGTAGCGCGCACACTTTTAATACGATGATTTGTGACTTAGCAAATTCGCACTTGGCTCTGTTACCTCTTATTGCAAAAATCTCTCATCCTTTGTCCTTGCATATTCCTCTCCAAAATACATTGTTAATGTATTTGTATAAATATGAAACAAAAATGACAATTCAAACAAAAGCAAGATTCAAATATTTTTCATATTTTTCCACCCCAATAGCGAGTTGTTGCGGTCGTGCGCGTACTCCCCAGTTGACATTTAAGTTTCGGCAGAGCACACAACAGCCAAAACGGAACGGTTTAAGGCCCTCCGACAGAAGAGCGGCTTTTCCTTAGAGTAAACCGGAACTTACAGATATGATAAATGGGCCCCGGCGATGCCAGCACACACATAGCGTTCAGCTTGTTCGCCTCCTTGTGACGTCTCGACGTCGTCCTCGGTCTTTGCTCGTACATCTAAATTCGTTGGCTTTTGTGGACGTGTTGGCCGCGGCGCTCTTTGGCGAGGGTGCGGGTGGTTCGTGCTTTGTGGCAAATCACAAGTCGCAGGACGGGTGTTGCACTCGAGGCACACCCACACTTTGCTCCATGGAGTTAGTAAGTAGCGGCACGGCGGTAACACTTTGGAGCTATAAAATGGTATGGCGTTATATATGAGCACGCGAAAACATCAAATCCTGTTTCAAGTTACTGCAGGATGTGCTCGTTGGTGGGCGAAGGAATTGCAAACAAACTGCTTTAACTTTCGTCCTGTCTGAATGTAATGAAAACCGTACACAGTGATTTTTGTACTGGTTGAAAACAATATGAACGATGTTGTTTATCTATCAAAAGTTTAAACTTTTTGTTTAAATTAATAATAATTAAACAAAAATTGGGTAAGAGTAAGGTAAATGAAGGAAATTGACCTGTAGGAGCGCTGGAAAACGAAGTTCCGCACGTATGACACACGCTAGTTTTCATCCAATAGATAAAAAGAGGTGATAATTTAATTTATTTGCATTAAGGTTAAACAATTCAAACTAGTGCTCCACAAAATAAAAATAGTTAATGATGTGATGAACAAGCTTTGTAGGTGGCTGTGATTATTGCGAGCTGGTAGACGTATGCGGGTAACATGGCATCGTAGGTTAATATTACACCAATATATGTTACTGGGTATGTGCGTAAAATAGGTATGTAAAGTAAGCACTTTTTACAAAATAGTAGAAAAATTACTATTCTGACGATCGTTACAAAATGTGCCTTGCCTATCAATATCCAGCAATTGCGCAAGAATAAGACGCTTTCCGCACATATAACACAAACTACTATATAGCTTGAAACATTCTCGTTTGGTATGCCAAAATATACCATATAAATATGCCAATATAGGCAGACAAAATTAGGATTTGAAAAATGAAAGTCTTAACACTCATAGCAAAATGGTCTATATACCAAAATGTTTGTCTGCTTATTAGGCAGTCTAATATTTCCCTCCAATAATGTTAAAAACTGAACTTTCTTCCAACATCTTTATATGTAATATTAGCACATATTTTCACTTATTCAAAACCACTGTACACACATGTACAAACATGTACACAAAGATACTACCGTAGTTTTCTTATCCCCAAGATATGTACATATAAGCATTAATGCAGGAAAATATTGTAAGTGTTTCTTGAAAGATACACCAACCTATGCTATAGTAACCAACACAATCACATAATTGGCACATCATCATTAGAGGTTATATTCAATTACCGCAAAATGTACGTGACACGGGCGTGTATCACATTCTATTTCCTTTGTGGCAGCCGTGCCTGTATTTGTCCTGGGAAAACGCAAATAAGGGCAGCATGCCGGTTCGATTTCATCTCAAAAGCAGGTATCTAACTTGCTATATATAAACTACACTTTCGCCACTATCTTGCATCTCTTGTAGATGTTATGCACATCATAATCATCCAATACCAATGTGTCAGAAAACAACAATTTTTCTTTACATCTTTTTCTTTAATTGGTTAGGCTTCGATGTGTTTGCAATTATAACAAACGTTGTTTTTGGTTGTTGGTAAAACGTTATGGGTTAGGACACACCATAGATCACAGAATAATATTCTTACAGAAGATTTACTCGCCGCTTTTCGTGTTACCCGCAAACATGGCGGTGTTCGTCACTAAAGGCTTGTTCGCACTTAGCATAGTATTTAGTCGAGTGGCGAGTAGTTTAATGGCTAACCTTTCTGAACTACAACATTTTATTAAATTCTCAACTAATTTTATTTTATTTTCCTGGCAAGTGTGGTGAGTTGCAACTTGCTCAGCAAACAAGGCTCGAGCCAATAACAGTGACCAGCCCTAGGTTGTTTGTCTTGCCGCTAGGGTATTACATATGCTGCATTAAAACTAATAATACAAATTTAAATTTGCCGCCAGTAACAACCTGGAAAAATGGCTAAAGATCACAAAAATTGGCAACAGAATATCAAAAGTGTAAACACGAAGTGAATCTTCTATAAGGATAGTATAACCTCATCCTCTACAATGGTAATGTAACAATTTCGCAATGCAAATTGAAAATTTGTCAAGCAAAACTGAACTATCTTGCTTTAAGTGAAACACTATCGATATTAGATATACACGCATTGGCTAGCATAGGCTGCAATATTATAATTTGTTGTCGGTGCAAATTTATTGATGTCGAGCTTATCTTATAATATATCATGAGCCTGATTATCAATAAACAGGGTCGCTCTGCTGTAATTGATTGGATTTCCACGTTTGCATAACGCGAACTATAAGCCATGGACCGATGCATATTCCTACAGTATACCTCTCAATATTCCAGTAATTCCAGTTTTTGTTTCTTTGCTAATTATACCTCCCTTATCCATACCCAAAATTGTCACATAATAACTGAATGAAAAACCTATTGCAATTCTTAGTTTTGAACAAAAATAAGCAGTGTTAAGGTAGTTATGACCAAATTTGTTTTGAATTTCCTGTAGGCAGAGGATAAATCAAAACGATTGCAATGCAAATTTGGAGAATCGTTCAAGTACGATATTCGCGGTGGCGCGGAGGCGCGACGGGCGGCAATCATATGGGACAAATAAAGTTATTAAATTGATTGAATCGAATGGTCTCGATGCCGATATACATTTGTATAAATCGACCGCATGCCTGCAATTCAAATCGAATTGAAAAGCAGGATTATGCGTTAACAGTTTGCCGCTATAGCTTTATAGTTTTTGTTTTTAATCATAACATTTATATTGAAATTTTAAGCTTTTTGCAGATCATTGTTTAAAGTTTATGTACGCTATTAATATTGAGTGTTGTTGGAATTATTATTTTTTGGTTTAATCATTTATCAAGAGTTGGAGTGGTATTGCCTGGCATTAATTGTTAAGCGGTTATTATTGATGTAGTGTTATTAAGTGTAGAAAGGTATTATCTCATTCATATTTTTTCTCTATCTAGTACTTTGTGTTTTATGGTAAAGTCGCTCGTGCTTTTTATAATTTATAGGAATATTTCTGTATTACTGATAACTTACTCATATTTGGCATCAAAAAATTTTGGTTATTTATGATAATTATTAAATCACTTTTTGATAAACATTTAATGTCGTTAGATCATCGAGCTGGTAGCCTCTCTCAACTGCGTTTAAAAGGTCGAGATCTCTATTCCATGAGCGTTTGGTCCATTGGTCAAGACTAAACCTAGTATTGTATATCCTGCGTCTTAGTGTAACGCCTAGCGTGGCCCGATCCATTTATCTCTGTGCTACTTGTAATTTGTTTGCAGATTGATTTGTAAGAGTTTGCGTGTTTGAGCAATACGCATTATAAGCTTATCTTGTGTCTGAGATATTACATGACACTTGCTCTATACTTGCATCGCTCATTTTTTATTTGATCGCTTATCACTAGGTTGGTCATACTCTTTATCTTGCTCATGTTCATCTTCAAACCAATTTTTTCGGTTAAAGTTTTCTTCTAGTTTTTCCAATTTTCGTCCCTCTATGATAGTTAATTAAAAGATTTTAAAATTTGAGTCGAAGTTTTTTGCCAATTTCTGACCATTTTAAATAAGTAATGACAACTTTTATCAGTTCTTCTCGTCAAAACAATGCAGATTCTTTTAATTTTCCTGATTCCCACAATGCAATTACGAAGAATATTTAAACATAGAGTTAAACGCTTAATCTAATTAAAGAAAACTGAATGTAAAACCGTATAACATCAATTAAGCCTCGAACGAAATACGAGATTCAAGAAAGAAATACAACACGGAAGCTATAAGTACATCTCACAAAGTTTTATGAAATTCTTCAATTAGTAATCATTTCATCCCCATCGGCCTCAAACCGTTTCGCTAACAATTAAAAGCGACACTTAATTTGCGCACGGCATTCTTCCAGCTGCGTCCTCTACTTATTACCAACTAAGGTTCTTAGGAATCGGAGCCACGAGTAGAAGAAAAGAAAAAAATAAGAATACTGAACACGAAGTCACTCTAAATGCGAGAAAGTAGAAGGAAAACTATATTCCTAAGTTTTGTTAAAACAATTAAAATGCTTCGTAAGCTACTATTTCTTCTTAACTCCTTGGTGCAAAGAAAGAAAAGATGTGGAACCGGAGGAAGACTTATAATAGCATTTCATAGCGAAATGAGAGAATTGCTACGAGGAAGAAGCATGAAAAGATGAAAAAGTTACAAAAGATTCTTAATTAAAATTATGAATTATGCATTCGGTAATTAAATATTTTTCCTCGTTGTTCGTCCTTTCGTCCTCGTTTTTGTTTCCACTTTTGTGAGTATCGGTCGTCTTTCATGTTTTTTTTTTATATGCTACTTTGGTTGTTTGACTAAATTAATTGTTCTGATAAGATTACTGGATATTATTATCGAATTGGTATATATGTTTTAATGTGAAGACATGCTGTATATAAAGTCTCTCGTTTAATGCCATTTTAATACAAACTCGTCATCCACTCAATGCTTTTTGTGCTTAAGTGGAAGATAACACGTAAGCAGAAACGCTCGTAAATCGTTATCGGCGGCACAATTGCATTATTAAAACTTTATATCTTCACGGTGCATTCGCAGATTTATTAATTTCTCTTGCCCTAACAATTTCCTCGCCTAGATACACCCTGCATCATTTAATTTTGGTATTAAATCGCCAATATAAAACATAATTCCTATAAACTTTACTTAAGTTTGCTAACAATTCCATAATTCATCTGAGAATACCAACAGAAACCTCTTTATTACTGCGATTGAAAGAAAGCGATTTAACGATGGTTGATATGACAAGAAATAGATCGTGCAGTTGGTACATTGGTCCACAATCTTGTGTAGCTTGGCTGGAAGCGGGTGTCGCCAAAGTACCGAACTTTCGATGCAGAAAGCGCGCTCAAGACGTAATGGTAGCGCGTGTGAGGGCGCTGAGGGCTTCAAATGAATAAAGGCATACTTAGTTGGAAGCTTAAAGTATTGTGTCGGGAAATCCGGCAATAAAATTGATTTCGAATACCAATCGTCGGACTCAACAAATTTATTATATCATCGAGGGGTTGTTCCGTCTTTCGTCTTTGCTTCCTTCACATTTTCTTCTTCCTTTTTGTTTTTATTTTCATCCCCAGTTTTTAATGCCCTAACAATGCAAACAAAAGAATAATCAAATTTATAAAATATTTTCATTACAAACTTATCACAAAGTAAAATGTCAAAATATAATTTCGAGAAACAATCAGTATGCCTGCAAAGTCAACGAAGAACAGTAGGAAAGAAAAGCATGAGAAATATGGGATCGTCGGCGTCCATCCGCAACGAGACAAAAACTACCCCGACATATAACACAATCTCTGTTATTGCTCGAGCACTCGCTTGCTAGCTCGCAATTTTCTAATTTAAATAACAAATAAAGCCGGCGGATTACTGTCGAGAACACGCGTTTTGCTAACAAGGGTTGAGTCATCGAGAGTAGAGAAGAAAACTACGTCCGGCACACTCGCACTTAGATCGGGGGAGGCAAATGATGTCGGCGGGTGGTGTTGCCCGCTATGGGGTCGTTTGCCTGCGACCGGAACCGATAGATGCGACTGAGCAAACATGCTTCATATATTTTCCAAATAAGATAAACACGACGGGCGAATGACATCATGCTTGAGATGGGTTTGTGCGAGCAACATTTTGTCGGCACGATAATTAAGAACGTCAATATTGACTTACAATTAAAATATGTTCCGCTTTAGCGACATCAACGAATAATGAACGCATTACATGAACACATTACTTAAGTATACTTCTGACGGAGTAGGCAGTGTAATATGTTGAAAAAGTTGCCTAACATAAAACTTTTTTACGCATAGAATAAGAAGAACCACTAGAATGACTTTCTGCATTGGATACTTCAAACTTAGAAATGTGACATTAGACAGGGAATATTTGTGCCCTCGGTATTACAGTTCCCTATCAATCAACTAATAAGAAATGAGTTTGGTATAATCTTCAAATATATACCAAAGATTTTAAATAATTTTCATGCTTTTGAAAGAAAGGTTCTTCTCGCGTAGAAAAAGATGCCTCCCATCAAACCACCCTCTCACCTGGAATTCCATCGATAAAACAATAGAAATTCCAAAAATAAAGCACTAATATGCTATTAAATCCAAGTATGTCAATTACTAAACATTTGAATTGAATATAGCCACGTAAATCAACAATTATTAGAAAATCAAAAGCATTGCCATAACTTTTAATAACATAGGTAGGTACCCCAAATTTGATTGAAATATAAATGCTTCAATACCCAAATCGAAAATAACTGTTTGAGTGTAAGTACAAGGTTGGAACAGTGTACAGTGCTCATAGCACATAAACTCAAAATTAATGCCGACCTGACGACTCCAAAGCACGCCCGTTTACCAATATTCGCAACCCGACGAATCGCTCGCTATCAAATAATATATGGCTATATTAAACCACAGTTGTTATATTTAGTTGTCGTAAAAATAGGTAACTACATCCCACACTCATAATTCCACGAGTATATCGCCTAAATCGCCTATATCGCATTGCAAACCTTCCACCAATTGACCAAAACTCCAGATAAAACATCCACGTAAGTGAGACAAATTGTGCGATAGCGTGCTTTACTTTGATTACTATAATTTGACACTGGCCAAACGGGCCAAACGCTATCCCATTGCAACAATCGTGAATTTCAACAAACTGACAACATTTGTGAATTGAATATAGATACCTGAATAGTTCAATTCAGATACCATGCGTTGCTAATTTTCTGCTTAAAAATCAAATTTAATGCCTAAAATGATAAAATCTGATTAATAATAATAACTATTAACGATTTTAGTAAATTATCTTAAAACACATTTAAATATCGTTTATTTTAAGAAGTAAATTTGCTTCTAGATTTTTAGATTTCTAGATTAACGGGTCTATGGTCATGGTTTTCAACACTCAGTGTATGCTTTTCTATCCGTTGAGAGCTGGGCACTACCCCAACTGGAATTGCTACTTGAAAATGTAAATTTTATTATTGATTGAATGTGTCAATTAAACCCACTCACAGTTTTACTTCGACTTTAATGTTACCTGCATCGATCCATTATACACTTTGTTCATAGATAATAGTTACATTTTTATTTTATTTTTAATGGATTTAAATTGAAAATAAAAAAAACATAAATATAATATTTTCACTGTAGTGAGGAAAGTGATACAAATAACTGCAAATGCCAAAATTGTTAATAAATTATTTAAAAGGATGAGAGAAAAAACAAGCTGTATATAAATCTCTTTGTAGGTTTAGGTAAAATGCAAAGGTTCATGTGACTGTAACAAGCACCACGTTTGGGTTAATAGCGCTGCTTGTCGAAAATTCTTCTAATTAACTTAACCACACTAATTATTTTTTGTGCTCTTAGGGCTTGCACATAACGCGCCCGTTTAACTTTACACATTAAATTCCAACCTATTGCTTAGTAAAAACAATTTTCGAGCAAAAAGGGATTTGCGAAATTCTTTGAAAAATATGCTACTAGTTTAAGGCATCAAGAATAGGTACTGGAGTCTCAAATGCGTGTCGACATTTTATTCCCTGAATGAAAACCAGTCCTGAACGCGTGCACGCGATTTGAATACAAATTACCCTCAGAAGATAATTTTTGGTATAATACGGAAAATATTAATATTGGCTTATTGCAAATCTTGTAATTCTTTCTCACATGCTTTTGAAATTATTTCCATTAATATCTCCCTTATTTGAAAATATTCTATTATTTATCAAATTTACATTTAAATGCCAAAAAAATGCAGAAATAAACTCATCTTGTAAAGAGATGGGTTTAGCTAATAACCAAATGGTAAGAGCATCGAACGTGAGTTATTTTGACGAAATGAGAAATTCGTTTCTGAGGGGAATGTGGCTTGAATAGAGGACGTGGCGGCAGCAGTGACGGTGACGTCGGAGGCAGTAGCGACTGGTATGAGGAAACGAACTAGGAAAGCGCTAAAGAAAGTTATTTAGGGCGAGTTGAATACTGACATTAGGGTAACTAATACTTGTCTATTTGATAACTTCCCATTAATCTTAGCCCCTGTTAACGAATAATACGATTTCGGTCGTTTTCCTTCGTATATACATACAGACGCGATTCGATATTCTGGTTGCGCACATCCAATCAACATTAAGACGCCCTTCGTTCAACATAATTTAGATAAAAAATGCCATTTATCTTGGTTTTGAAGGGTTTCAGAGAGATACGACTTCTTGAAATTAAACTATAATAAATACTCAGGTTATTATATGTAACCCTCCCTTCTCCTAAAATTTCATGTGCACTCTAACAGGAAAACAAATGACAATCGATTGCAGATTGGAATTTAATACGGGATTCTTCACCGCAAACCTGCGAATGTTCTCCTACTGACAGTCGAGTCAAGATTGCTTTCCACTTTTCGACTTTTCTCCTATTTCCTACTTCCTGCTTTGCGTAAACTGTGCTTTCGGCTGCATCCTCAGCTCTTCAAACATTCCATTCGAACACCAACACAAGACCAAGCACGATGGCAGCAAACCAGCAGCTTAAGAAATTTAATTAAAAAAGTAAAAACATATCGCCGCGATGTTCTTTTTACATCCGCTTGCGAGCGAGCAAACAAGGAAGATCGGCTATAAAAACCAGGACGTATAAGTGGAAGCTGATACGGGGTAACTTTTAGTGGGCGAACAACAGCAGCAACAAATTGGAATACTTTTACCGTATTGTTCATTGCTGCCGCCACGCTTCGGTATACACATTGCGCACGTTGTTTCATTGTTGCTAGTAGCTGGAAGCTGGATGCTTTCGAGACGTGTCGGTTACATTTCCCAGCAGTGCGCCATTATCTCCCGCGAAGAGAGCAGACATGTTTCTGTTTCATTGTTGCTCTTGTTGTTGTTGGATAAATGTCGAACATCTTCTTCGCTTTTATTGCGTTCGCATCGGTCATTCAAGCACGGATTGAGTGTAAAATTTCGGTGATTTTCGCAAATGTACATATTGCCTAATGTAAATATAAAAATTTTGAATTTACTATCAAATAGTAGATTTAGATATAAAAGATAGAGATGAACTGATGCAATTGTGAGGTGAATGCGCCAACCGACAAATTGATTTCGTAAGTTATTATAATAGCACCGCGCAGCAATACAGGCTACTTAAGCATGAGCAAATGTGAAAAAGAAAAGAAGTTGGACGTACATTGAGAGATCGCTCGCACAAACTGAGCTAAGAAGTGGAAAAAGCATGAAGAAAAGCAACACATTTAGAACACAGGAGCCGAGAACGTGAAACGTTTTGTAACGACGATGAGTTTTTATTGCGTTTTAAAACAACTCGTGTGTGCTACATTGTCTCTCTAACTGCCTTTTCTTTTTATTCATTATTCAGTTTGTTTTTGTGTCAAAGTAATGTTTCCTGTGTTTTTCTTGATCTGGTAATTGTACCACTCAAAGAAGCCCCAAAATAATGCATTTAAAATAAATAAATATTACATGGATTTGGGTACCATATCAAGTGAAAATATAGTACAAGAATCACAATATGTACTATCCACTTAAACAGTTATAAAGGATGTGGCAGGGGCAAAGATGTGAAAAACTCTGACAAAAGAAGCGATTTACATGATCGAACCATCAGGTCAGAACGACGAAAATGCCGAAATTCCATACATCATTCTGTACTTTGCCAAATGCGGAAAAGCCATGTATAGATGTACTTTGCAAAGTGATACTTTATCTGATGGCAAAAGTGCACGCCGATTGTCAAGGAAGAGCTGGCTTTCCCTATACACAGATACAGCTCCTTGTAATGGAAAACAACTGAAGAAGGAAATAGAAAATTCTGTTCGGTTCTTCGATAAGCGCCTATTGCTTTCAGCCTAAGAAGTCATAGACAAAGAATGTATTTATTTTCTTTGAAACATTGCTACAAATTCATGAAAGACTTCTTCTCTACTCATTTCGGAGCTTGCTGAATCAGGAATTACATTTCTTTGCGTTTCTTTGCACATTGCAGTATTGTTACTTATTGCTCATAACTATTTCCGGTTAAATCACCGTTACTAGAAG